>JAVDBV010048517.1:0-22628 GCA_032619315.1 Piper longum | reverse complement strand
GTGATGTAGACATATATATATATATATATATATGTCTACATCACCCAATTCCTTCAAACTTGGAAGCTGATCAAACAAATCAATTCACCCAGAGAAATGTTACACACAAAATCTTCTCTTAGCTCATCTTTGGTCATTGTTCTTGTCATAGGCATTGGATGCACCTCATGTGGAAGCTCAACTGTGAAGAAGACGCCGGCCTTCTTCATCTTCGGTGACTCCACCGTCGACGTCGGCAACAACAACTACGTCAACCCAGAAAATCCACCAAGCAGGCCGCCATACGGCCAAAATGGTTTCTTACTAGGTCCTACTGGGAGGTTTTCCGATGGTCGAGTCATCGTCGATTTCATCGGTATATAATCCAACCTTTGTCAAAGAGTGAATTCGTGTCTGTTATGTCTCACCTTCGGTTTATGTAAATTGCAGCACAATATGCTAAACTACCCATCATTCCTCCATATCTGCAGCCATCTGTTCAATTGGTAAATGGTGTCTTCTGGAGGTGGGCAGGTTCTCTCAGAGACCACTCAAGGACAGGTGAGATCTTACAGCATCCAAAGAAACAGAACTACAGAATTTTCATTTTTCAAGTTCGTTCAATCTGATTGATATGAAACGATTTTGGGTTTTAGATAATCCACCTTAGACAACAGATGGAATACTTTGATGAAGTGGAGAGATCATTGGTAAGGCAAACGGGTAGAAAGCAAACCAAAGAGGTAATATCAGAGGCTATATTTTTCTTTAGCATGGGGAGTAATGACTGCGTTGGGGGCTACCTTCGTAGTCCCCAAGTGAGAGGATTATACACAGAGAAAGAGTTTGTGGCTATGGTTACCGGTAATCTCACCCAAGCAGTACAAATCAGTGATCATCTTCTGAATCTGCTCAGTTTTTTTTAGAATCGCTTATTGTGAACATCTATAATCTATAACGTTTTTTAATCATTATCGTCATTATCATTTATTCGTCTAATATTGAAGGTTTATAATTCGATTATGCTTGATTTGATTTGATGGTACATTTACCAAATAGTTCTATTTTATCCGTGTTTTGAAAATATATGTAACAAAAATGATAAAATATTAAAAAATTTAAAACTAATGATATTCCATGCGAAGGTTATTGATAATTTTAGTGATTTGAGTTAGTTATTTTTTATACACACAATAAAGATTCAATTCTAATTTCTCACAATTACTTAAAAATTATTAAAATATTAATTTTAGCACTAGAAAATATTATTAGCCAGATTTGAAATAAGAAAATAAATTTAAATTTATGACAATTATATATGGGTAAATGCAAATATGAATAACTGCAAGTTATGTAGACTTGAACTTCTCTCAAACTCTAATTAACTTGAGTATCACCGGTAACTTCAATTCAAATTTTAGAATGAATGGAGCTTAAGCTCAATAAAACTTGGATCGACTTGATTGTTCAATGTATTGATGGCAATAAAAAGGCCGAAAGCATTTTTAACCTAAACTTCAATCTAGGCCGTTTGATTATAAGGATGACCCAAATTTATTCTTTTTATTAAAAAAGAATTTAAATTCCCCCACTGCGCCGACGGCCACCGCGTGGCCGTGCCGGCCAATTCGGCTGCAGGCGGCCTTATATGGCTGCCTACCGGCCAAATACAGTCGCGATTGATTATGTTTGACAACCCACGGTTAGATTTGGTTTGTGGGTGGCCAAACAGAGCCGCCCGTAGTTGGATGTGGCCGATAAGGCAGCTCTGTGGCCAATGGCATCTTTGAATGGAGGTTATTTTTTAAAAAAAATAATAAATATGAGCCATCTTTCTATCTATGGGAATAAAAAAAATTTCTTCCCCTGGGCAGAGAAATCACTATATATATAACATACAAAAAGTTTAGTATGAGCTTCCTGCATACTCATACACTTATTGATTAGATAGTGTGATTATTTGACAAGGATTATTAATAAGCATAATCTTCTACTTTTATTCTAATTTTGTTATTTTTTTCTGCATGAAATCTTGACAAACAATTATTGATTATAATTTGTAGAACTTGTACACCAAAGGGGCAAGAAAGTTTGCATTCTTGAGCTTGGGACCATGGGGTTGCGTGCCTGCTTTGAGAGCTGCAAACCCAAGCTCCAGGGGAGGCTGTTTTGAAGAAGCTTCTGCTCTTAGTCTCTTACCAAGGCTCACAATGTGGCCTTGTCTGCCTCCTTGCAAAAACTAGGAAATGAGCTACATGGTTTCAAATATTGCAACTCCAATTTCCATACCTGGTTTAATGAGAGAGTCCACCATCCCAACATATATGGTATGATGTATATACTGTTTTTCTCATTTCGTATCATCATATTTATGGCTGACAAATTTTAAGTAAAATCATGGCCAATTTTTTTGTAGGGCTAGGAAAAAAGTCTCTTTTTTTGTTGTGTTTAAGCAAAAAATTTAAATTTCACATCAAAATAGCTGATAATAGTATATTTGGTTCAATCCGATCAATCAGGTCTAACCAGATTTTAAAACTGTAATTAAATTTTTTATTAGTCATTAATTTTTTTGAACTATATTTAATAAAATAGCGGTTAAATACAATGATTTTAAACAAAAAAAGTTCAGATTAAAAAATCGTCTTCAAAATAAATGATATGATAACCTAAATTGTCCTGGGATTGGAGAAAATATGTAGCATACTGGGTAGGACTGGTTAATACGATACCACCTTTAAAATTACGAGTTTAAACATGAATGCATATATTAATCATCTAAATTATGATTTAAGCAATTAACTATTAAATAATTTTACAAGTAACTTACAAGTTATAATTATGTTTTCATGGATGCAAAGGTTTCAAGGATGGAGTGAATGCTTGCTGTGGAAGTGGACCTTACAATGGAAACTACACTTGTGGGCAGACCACTGAAGGAGGTGATCAACTGTACAGTTTATTTGAGAAACCAAATGATCATATTTGGTGGGATGCATATCATCACAATGAAAGGATGCATGAGCAGCTTGCCAAGAATATATGGGATGGCCCTTCTTCCCTTGTTGGACCTTTCAAATTGAAAGACCTGTTTCTTGGCAGTGACAAACAAAGAAGAAATGATGGACAACATTGACTCCATTATATATATACTTCAAGAAAATAAAGCTTTTTGTCACAATACATTTCTCCATTAAATTGTTCGATACATATTAATGCAAATTGAATAGTAATGATGCAGTATACATTGCACATTTTTTATGATTCATTTCGTGTTTCCTTAGCAGCATCAACATCTTCGATACAACAAAACACTAGCCACAGGGAGGGACCGTGGCAAATACTTTGTCGGCATTTTACTTGGCCTACATTTAAAAAAAAAACCTTTGAACATAATATTTTAAAAATAATGAACCATTTTGTTCATAAAATAACACAATAAATACTAAAAAATTGATTCAATATTCAAGAATAAACAATTTACATCAATATGTGATCACCATCACCAATTTTAAAATCGTCGATAATTCCAAAAAATATTTGGAACATTTTTTGGACCCTAGGTGATGACTTCAAAAAATGTTTTGTAAACAATTTTATAGAACCATTTATTGGAAGTAGTACATATATATGTTTAATTTGTTGGTCACCCATATAATTTGTATGAAAATGTGACAGGAGAATAGTACAAGGAATAAATCTTGTTTATTATACAGGCAGATAATTACTATAATATGATTATTCAAGTACATATAAATCAAATAAAAAATATTTGAAAGATGTGATATTGAATATATGTAGGTTGTATTGTCTAAACTATAATAATGTTGTCCACATGTTATAGAATAATCTTACTATTAGTATTCAAGTATGCAATCTTAATTAATTTATACAGATTAAAAATACTTAGAATTAGGCTTGGAAAATTCCATTTAATCAACCATAATTTTGACAATCATTATATAGCAAAGTGTCGGTTAATTTTATTGGTATTTTTTTCCGAATTAGGGTACACAAGTCTTTTAGCATTTGGGGTAATACGAGCAATCGAGCTCAAGCTAGCTTATTACTATATTTATATAATTTAGATTAAAATCCTATTCTAAAAACATGTCACAAATCTGCATACAAAGTACTATTTCATGTACTAGATTTTTTTCTGAAATCAATTAAATTTTTAGGAAGGACCCATATGTTTAAAATCTTGTTTGTTGTGCTGAATATCAAAATTCAAGTCGAGTCGAACTTCAAGTCAAATTTGGACTAAACCAAATTAAGTTTAATCAAACATAACTCAATTAATTTTAATTAGCAAATTAATCAAATTAAATAGGGAGTTGAATTCCCAACCTCCAAGCCAGCCAAGGAATCCTTGACACCTCAGGAATTATACATAGCAAAGTCTTAAATCCTAATTAAACAGCCCTCACCTACCATTTGCTGCTGCGTTCATGTTCACATACTAATTTTCTTCCTCACAACCAGTTCATAGCCAGCCAACTTCCCTTTAGTTTACCACATGAATGCATGAACACAAATTTACTTATTAGTTATTCTATAAATGAGACCACCTATTATCAGTAACGAACGCCAATTGTAATTTTCTGGAGAGCAACATTGATAGAAGAAGAGATGGTTTCGTTACTTAGCTTTGAAGATCTAAGTTGTGGAGTTAGATGTTCTTGAGTAGAATCAACATGAGAAGACAAGTTTTTAGAATCATGTAAAAAGGAATAAAGAAAAGCATAGCTGATATTACCCAATATCACACACTTGATTCGAATATGATTCCTTTATATGTGATGTGAACTAATTTAAGTTTGGATTATTGTTTGGACCATTCGAAAAATATTTGGATCAAATACAAGTTTTGGGCAATCCTGATCATAATCTAAAATTGAATATCTGAACTTGTAGCTGATTCAATTCGGATCTAAATATTGTAATTATTTTATTTTCCATACATTTATATACGATTTAAATTCGCCAACCCTGTATTTTATCTGATCTAAGAAAAAAATTACTATTATATTAATTTAAAGTATATGTTTTAAAAAATATTATTTCTTTAAATCATATATCTTAAAATCACGGTGTTAAAATTTCTTTTTTATTCTAAAAACTTTTTGAGGTAACTCTACTCTGTGACTTGTTTAATAAATCCACATGTGATATCATATTGAGTAATTTAGTAAAAGTTATAAAAAAAATTAATATTTTTTTAGAATAGGTAAATCAAAGTAATGAAAATCTTATATATTTTTTTAATTTTAAGTATTAAATAAATATATATATATCAATTTCATATAAATTTTTATTTATATTATTATAATTTTAATATAAATAACTCTGCATGGAATCGATTCTCCATGGTGTGCCATTCAAGTTCAAATTTTGAATCTTTAAATTATATTTAAAATTTATATCCAATCTAAATATTTGTAGATATATTATATAACCAAATAATTCAAATCTATATTCGATCTAAAAATTAGTTTTTTATCTAATTAAATGTAAGTAAATTACGAGCATTTGGACAACAACAAATAGTTTAAATCCATATTCGATCTAAAAATTAGTTTTTTATCTAATTAAATGTAAGTAAATTACGAGCATTTGGACAACAACAAATAGTTTAAATCCATATTCGATCTAAAAATTAGTTTTTTATCTAATTAAATGTAAGTAAATTACGAGCATTTGGACAACAACAAATAGTTTAAATCCATATTCGATCTAAAAATTAGTTTTTTATCTAATTAAATGTAAGTAAATTACGAGCATTTGGACAACAACAAATAGTTTAAATCCATATTCGATCTAAAAATTAGTTTTTTATCTAATTAAATGTAAGTAAATTACGAGCATTTGGACAACAACAAATAGTTTAAATCCATATTCGATCTAAAAATTAGTTTTTTATCTAATTAAATGTAAGTAAATTACGAGCATTTGGACAACAACAAATAGTTTAAATCCATATTCGATCTAAAAATTAGTTTTTTATCTAATTAAATGTAAGTAAATTACGAGCATTTGGACAACAACAAATAGTTTAAATCCATATTCGATCTAAAAATTAGTTTTTTATCTAATTAAATGTAAGTAAATTACGAGCATTTGGACAACAACAAATAGTTTAAATCCATATTCGATCTAAAAATTAGTTTTTTATCTAATTAAATGTAAGTAAATTAGGAGCATTTGGACAACAACAGCCAGCCACATCGACCCCATTGGGTAATCCCTTATCCTTGCCCATGTCTGTCTTTTTCTCCGTTCCACTGACCCATCTTCCACAGCCCCACCGAGCAAAGCAATAGTTGATCCAAGAGTGGTGTAAATTTCAAGACTTCTCTTACTCGTTGGATTGGACGTGATCACTCTGCAAGCAATTAGAATGGCCCAAAGACTTCGTTTGTTTAATGGGTTGGAAGGTTGATGCATCTCCCACCTCACAGCGCAGAAAAATGGCAGGTCACATCAAGAGTTTCAACTCAACACGAAAAGAGAAGGAAAGCCGGTAAACGAGTTTTTTGGCAGCACTGAAACTCAATGATTGAGCCGACTTTGGTGCAATAATGGTTTTAATATATGGAAGCGTGTTCTCCTTTCTGGGTTACATCAATTTAACATATTCCCACCTTTGTTTTCTGCAGAAGAAGAAAATGTTTGGTCATTTTTCGTTGAATAAATGAGCACTAGCTGTGGCCGCCGGAGGGGGGGAGGGAAGAGGAAGAAGAAGAAGAGAGATGGAATCGTCCACGTAAACCTGCCCACCAAACAGTGCTCCAATCAAAACGTGTCTAAAAAGGCCAATTTACTTATTTTTAATATTTGATGTGAAATATAAAATTGCTTTCACTATATGATTTTTGCCCTTATTTTATCGACCATATTGCCTTTATCGGAAGAACCATGTAGGTGATAAACCTGAGCTTAGGTAGAAAATTTTTTATTGGATAATAGAAAATAGAATGGAAGAATGTTTTGTTTTCTTAATATTTTTCCTAAAATTAAAAAAATAAAATAAAAAATTTGTATTATCTTATTCTGAATATTTATAATTAATATTTTCTTCTATATATATACGCATGTGTATCTCCATAATTCAAGGATAAGGTCCTAATGGAAGAATTAGTTAAAAATATGGTTAATAAACATACATGAAATAAACTATCTATGATATATCATAGAGACTAGGGTGAGTTAAACACTCACTTATTGAATTGAATTTATTTTAGGAAAATTAATCAACATACGAGAATTTATTTATTTTTAAAACAATAAAACCGTAGTAAGCATATTTAATTTAATGGTGGGGTAGTTTATTTAGAACTAATTAAGCCTTACAGTATTCCATTTTTAATGACGGCCCTTCTTCTTAAATTTATTTATGATTGTATTTTTGTTTTAGAAAAATATTAGAAAATTTTAAAAATTTGAATATATATATATAAAGAAGTAAAGATATGGCGTTGTAACTCATTTTGGTATTTTTCTGTGGTCCCAAGCTGCTCTTTTACCGTTTCTCCGCCGCCGCCGCCGAATCCGCCGCCGGTTGCCGGCGGCGCTTGCGCTGCGAGGAACTCAAACACCGGAAAACGAAGCTTCGCGCGGTTGTGTCGGAGAATGGAAGCGGAGGAGTTGCGTCGGCAGTGACGCCGGGAAGGGGAAGGAGAAGGTCGGCCGTGGCGGGGATGGCGCATCGGCAGGGGCCGAGGGAGGTCGCGGGATTGAGGTTTTGAGGTTTTTCTGAGCTGTGTTGCCCCGGTGGATGGTCCTGTGATCGGTCCGCGGCGGGTGGCGCGGGGATCTTGTGGCATGGGAGTTGAGGATGAGGCCGCGGCCGACGCGAGCAGCTGCTTCTTGCACAAGTTTAGGCTCTACGAGACTCGATCGGTGAGCGCCTATCTGACTCTGTGTGTCATTCCCGTACTGACCTACTAGAATTCCACAGTATTGTAATGCATTTGCGCAAACTGTTCTAGATTAATCTGAGCAGGATATATCATTGCGGCATGTATGCTGTAACTTGGTCCATGTTGTTTCTAGTCTATTGATGTTAAATATATTGTTGTGATCTTACCTTGGCTTTATTTATCAACAGAAATACTACGTAGTCGGAAGAAATAAGGACAGGACGATATGGAGAGTTTTGAAGATCGACAGATTGGAGATGACTGAGCTTAGCGTTCATGAAGATTCTGCCACGTATTCGGAAATCGAATGCTTTGATCTCCTGAAACGAATTCATGAAGGAAACAGATCCACGAGTGGACTCAAACTGGTCACAAAGTGTTATGGGATTGTCGGTATGGTGAAAAAAACACTTCAGAGGTGGGGATGTGGTATTTCTGTTCAAGCATCTTATTCATACTTTTGTTGTCTTCAGGTTTCGTTAAGTTCTTGGGGCCTTACTACATGCTGCTTATTACAAAGCGAAGGCAAATTGGATCCATTTGTGGTCACACTATCTATGCCATCAACAAGACTGAAATGATTCCAATTCCAAATTCTTCTGTTCAATCCAGCATTTCTTACTCAAAAAATGAGAACAGGTCCTACATAAATTCTGTATGAAAATGTACAACATCCTTGTGGGAATAGTAGAGGTGCTATAGAAACAGTCAGTTTTTTTTCCTTCTATGTAATCAGTGAGAGGGTTCTTTCTGCCTTTTATTTCCTTTTATATTCATATGTAATAACTTGCATTTTAGCAGCAGGATTTGGGAGGCACTTGTTTTTTTATTTAATAAGCTATATCCTGTATTTATATCCGACCATGTGATATTACGGAGCCCGTTCAAAAAGTTATTCTACTCAAGTTTTTGAATTTCTGCCTCCTTTTGGAAGCATTTCCGTTCTTTTCTAGTACTATTCAATCTAGCTTAAAATTTAGTCATGTTTTCTGAGACTCTGGCTCCAACAGCTATAATGTTACTGCCCTGAATAGAATTTGGTCTTCATATAATCTTGCATATGGCAGCCATCTGCTTGAAGATTTTCTGTGGTGAGACCGTTGTCAATGGTTGATGCTGTAGAGGTTTGCATTATGTATTCATGCATTTTCTGTTTGTTCATTTTTGTTGGTTGTGTAGATACAAGAAGCTGTTATGCACAGTGGATCTTACCAAGGACTTCTTCTTCAGCTACTCCTACCATGTTATGCATAGTGTTCAGAAGAATTTGTGTAACAATGAAACTGGGCATGTTCTATACGAGACTATGTTTGTGTGGAATGAGTTTCTAACACGAGGAATTCGAAATCACATTAAAAGTTCAATTTGGACTGTTGCTTTAGTGTATGGGTTTTTCAAACAGGTAAATATTTATTTATAACTTGCAGTTGAAAGTAATATAGGGTGCAAATGCTTTATTGCCAGGGCTGGACTTATTTATAAATCTGTCATGTCATAATCCTCTGTGTTTATAGAACTTTCTTCTTATCTGTTTTTGCAAAATAGCAGTACCTCTCTTTAACTCTGTTTGACAAAGTTTCTCACTGGATCTATTAAACATTATGATGCCTGTTTCGCTTTGATTTGTTGACATTTAAGTTGAAGCCAGCTTAAACTATTTGAGCAATTAAGTTTGAGCTTCTATGTTGCGTCTAGTTTTGAGTTGTGTACAAAAACATGTGAGATTGTGAAGCTTTTTAGCATTGCCTACTTCTTACCTTTTTTCCTCCATTTTTTATTTCAAAGAAGCACCTGCCCTGGAAAACTCATTTTTTAAAATAATTAGGTTTATTATATGAACTCGTTCTTCTTGTCAGATTGATATTATTATTATTATTATTTTATCTGGCCTCATTCTCAAGGCATTAAACTTCTTGTCCATATAAGATTATAGTTTGTGTTTTACTTATTTCGGCAAGCTGATGTGAACTTGTGTTGCCGACATTCGAGGTTTTTATTTCTTGATTTTGAATTTTGCTTCAGGCTAAACTGTCCATTGGTGGAAAAGACTTCAAATTGACTCTCATTGCTCGTCGCTCACGTCACTACGCTGGGACGAGGTCAGATAAGATCTTATGTGGCCCTTTTGTCGTAGTTCATAAAATTTGTGCCTTTTATCATGCATTCTTTGAACTTCTGTTTCCGTTTCTTTTTAAAAAAAAAATTGTGCCAGATACCTAAAAAGAGGTGTTAATGAAAAGGGTCGAGTTGCCAATGATGTTGAGACAGAACAAATTGTGTTTGGGGATGTCTTAGAAGGACAACCGAGGTATATAAGTTCTGTTGTGCAGAACAGAGGCTCAATACCTCTATTTTGGTCCCAGGAGACTTCTCGTCTCAATATTAAGCCGGATATCATATGTAAGTAGCCAATTTGTTTCGAAGTATATTGCTCCTTTTACAGCTTTTCATTAATATATAATAATGACATATCTGCTTCTCTTCTCAGTACAAAAGAAAGATATCAACTATGAAGCTGCTCGTCTACATTTTGAGAATCTCGTCAAGAGATATGGAAATCCTATCATTATTCTGAACTTAATTAAGGTTGGTGGTTCAGTTTTTAAAAATAATGCAATTACTGGTTCCGACCATGTACATTTTGCATTAATAAGTGCCCTTATATAGACACGTGAGAAACGACCTCGGGAGTCTATACTTTGCATGGAGTTTGCCAATGCAATTGATTTCATCAACAAGGATTTAGAAGAAAAAAATCGTCTGAAATTTCTACACTTGGATCTGCACAAGCATTCCAGGAGGTTTTTGACTAGTTGACGTCCAAAATATTAATTAAAAGTGTATTTCAACAGATCTTATATCTAACTAAATAATGTTGTTTGATGTTGCAGCAAGGCGACTAATGTACTTTCTTTACTGGGACTAGTTGCTGAATATGCGCTAAATATAACAGGAATTTTTTATTGCGAGCTGAGTTCATCTTTGAAAATTGATTCCCTCAAATCCTCTCATGAGTAAGTTACTTTTCCCTTCTCATTGATGACCATGAATACTACATTTTACTCTCTGAGATTCGATTATGTTAAGCAATTAATACTTGTTTAAAATCTCTTAGGAGAGAACAATCCCCGAGGTGCTCTGCTGAAGAAAATAAAATCAATGGAATGGACGGCCCTAGCATCACAACATTAGGAACTCAGCCTGAGAACAAAGATTTTTTTGGTAATAGTGTCATCAGACTGCCCAAATATCAGAAAGGCGTCCTAAGAACCAATTGCATAGATTGCTTAGATCGTACAAATGTTGCACAGTTTACTTATGGCTTAGCAGCTCTAGGGAGTCAGCTTCATGCCGTAGGACTCATAGGCAACCCTATGATTGATCTGGATTCTCCTTTGGCTGATGACTTGATGAGTCTATATGAGGCAATGGGCGATACTCTGGCACTTCAATATGGTGGCTCAGCTGCCCACAACAAGGTACTGGCTTTCAATAAGTAGTTCAATTATTATGTTGCTTTCCTATCCTATGCCAATTGTTAGCGTAACTTTTGAAAGCTATGGGTGATCTCTATAGTTAAAACACTCTTAAAACACGAGGAGATAATGATCAGTGCGCAACAAGTCTGTTTTCAGATTGTCTTGTACTATACAAAAGTTTCCTAGCAAGTGCAAATAAGATTTTGTTTGTGAAAAAATGTCACCTCTTGCAATCAAATGTTGTGATCGCTATTTGCTACATTTTACCTTTCAAACATTCTTCTCAGTGCTCTCATGTATAGACGATGTGCTTAGGACTAGAGAAATATAAATAGATATGGCCTGTACATTTTTATTGGTCTTGAGTTGAACATACAGAAAATACTGGCAACTGAAAATCACAAACCTTTGGATGCCCTTCCACAACCAACATAAGACCAATGTCAAGTTTCTCTCTTCTTACAGAAGACATCATAGCCCTTAAGATCCCCCAACTTATACAGTTCAAGACAATCTGAAACAAACTTGTAGGGCATTTACCATTATTCCTTCATTGCTTAAAACTGGTAAACTACTTGTTTAAGGAGTCCCATATTATATATGAAATATACCACTAGGAATTTATTGCGGTTTGTTTCATTATATAATAGTGCAAGTAGGAGCGTAGCCTCCTTTGGGTTTCTAAAGGTTTTTTGGGTGGGTTATCCTACCAAATCTTGAGTTGAAGTTGATGAGTAAATTTTTGGCACTTGGTGTTAGTTTAGATTTTCTATTTTATACTTTGAGAATGATTTTGTTGCATGCTTTTTTATGAGAAAACCATTTTCCTTTCTACTGCCAACTTCACTTGCATTAGAGTTAGCCCCGAAAGTACATGTGCCAGTGTGGGGAGAATTTTTTTATGAGAGATGTGGGGATAATAAAACAACAACAATGAAGATGATTGCTTGTTTTATTATGGGATGTTTTTTCTGTAATCTGACCATGTGATAGGAAAACCACTGGCTTTTAAATGTCATAGTCAAACATGGCATTTTCTATGTGCCACGAGTTTGATGAACTTCTAAATATATTTTGACACCCTTTACTGTATTTAAAATTTCTATTTCCTTTCTATTTTTGGTGATTCAGATATTCTCTCAAAGAAGAGGCCAATGGAAAGCAGCCACCCAGTCCCAGGAGTTCTTTAGGACTCTCCAACGCTATTACAGTAATGCATACATGGATGCAGAAAAGCAGGATGCCATCAACATGTAAGTTAATACGCGTGTGTATATAGTATGAATGTATGAATGCAGTTTGTTGAACTTTATTATTTGATCACGCATTTGCTAAGCATTATTATGAATGCTTTGTCTACATTGTTCTTCCAAATCAAGCAGTTTTCTTGGCTACTTTCAACCTCAGCAAGGTAAGCCTGCACTTTGGGAGTTGGATTCCGATCAGCATTACAGTATTGGTCGGCGTGGTAATATTGATGAAGATGAGAATACAAGGTATGTGTTCTTAAATGTAATTTGTATTTTCTTTATTTAGGGAGAAATTGGTTTAACCGCTTCTTGCAATCAGTTAGTTTTTCCAGTGTATGACTGCTTCCATTAAATGCTTACAAGCTTTATGATAGAAGATGATTACATTTATGCTTCTCAAGCATTTGTCTTATGGAGCATATCTTACAATTTTGAGCTAATAGTTGGTGGTTTTGCAGGACAACCCTTATTAAAAGATCTTTGTCAGATGGCAATATTTTCTGTGACAGAAAGACAACTGTTTCTGGAAGAAATGGAGAAGATAAAAAATTAGTGAATTCAACATTACCCGAGATAAGTGAATGTGCTAGCAAATGCCCAGAGTCTACTGCTGGAATTTCAACTAGTGACCTTGATGCATCCTACTCGAGGTTGGCTTTACTTGTTCTATTGTCTGGTTGCAGTTTCCTGCAAAAGCATGGATTTGACTTTCTTCCTTTTAATATATTTATGATTTATGATTGGTGCATATTGATACTTGTTTGGTACGAGATTCTGATCTCTCTTTCCATTTGTAGATACCTACCTTCAATATTGCACAGACGACTGTTTCCTGATAGGTGCCTTGAAAACAACCACATTTACTTAAACAAATTTGGGCCTGGTGATGAATTAAACCGTACAAATTTCTTGGACCTTGATTGGCTATCTTCTTCTGGTAATTCTATTGAGGAAGAGATATCAGACAGGTGATTTACATCTACTTTTATTGATTAGCAGATATATGTCTTTCTTGATATTTGGAAATAAGGAGATGTATACTTAAAAAAGATGGCCCTTACCTTTATGCAGGTCTGCACTCTTAAATTCTTCTTTGGCCTGTATGTCATCAGAAAATGTGGTTAATGAAGTGAACTCAGAAACAACACAACCAACTAATGAATGTGAATCCAGCATCAAGGTCAGTTACAACTTGTTATTTACTAATTTTGTTTAAATCACTTTCTTATTTTGCACAAGTAAATCCCTTCAAATCTAAAAATTTGTGGATAATAATAACACTAATGTGTTTGTTTTCTGCCTAACTTTCCTTTTTATACTGTCACGTACTAAATCTTCTAGAAATGAGTATGCTGGTCAAATTATTATTTTGTGGATTAATGCTTTACAGGAGAACTAGTCCTATGTAATTCACTGATTACAAATTTGTGCTTTCTGTCCTAACTAATTAGGAAAAGAGAGACAACTAACATGAATGGGATCACATGTAATGTCTTAAAGTCTTCTTGTTTCCCAATTTCCATGAAACTTCTCTATATGAATTCATCTATTTTCTGGATTGTTCATTCAAAATATCGTCTGTAATTTTGTGTTTTTTGTTGATGCTTGCAAATCAGAAGATTATTTTTTTAGTCGGTTACCTCCTCTGGATCTGAGCTCAACTTCTACACTAACATTTTTTCAGGAAAGGGAGCAGTCAGAAACAGAGCTCTCTTACACTGGAGTTCAAAGTACTGAAGATCTGTCCGAGTTTTCTGACAGCTTTGTACATTGGGTTGATTATGGACAAACCTTGTGCCATTAATGCCAAATCTGATTCCAAGTAGAAGAAGAGTTGCACGCAAGATGACAACAGTGTGAATATATGCTTTCCCCGGTTTGTCTAATGAGTTGACTACTTGCTTCAACGGGAACATTCTATGCTCAGTTCCCTTCACATAGGTAGAAAGAAATAATGGAAGCAGCTACAGAATTCTTTTGGAGATCTTTACCTAGTAAACAAATTCTTTATGCACATAGATATACAAGCAACATCATAATTTGAGCTCCTCTCCATCTTCCACTCTGGATATTTTTGGCCCCCCAATGGTGAAAATCATCAAGCTCAATCTGGTCGTTCTGTGGAAGACTGCAGAAAGAAGCAAGCAGCATGCCCGGATTGAAGAAAAGAATTCCTTGAATGTCGAAGAAATGGCCACACTTACTGATAACTGCTTTTACAAAATTGATTGTGCAAGCAGGATTATTTTGGATATGATGCAGTTTTGACCAAGATTCATTCACAGAACCAATTAAGGGATGAAATACAGGGAAAGTCGATGCAAACTGAGAAAACGGACCCTTCAGACAAATTTGAGGTATGCTGCCTGGGGTGACTATCTGGTGAATTTTTGATTGAGTTGTACATTTTTCTCTTAGATTATGACAACAATGCAATTTCCAATAACATGACTAGCAGGATGTCTCTCAATTGAGCTGTACAGTAAATAATCTTCTGACAATGCAATTCTTAGAACCTGTCAATTTTTTTTAACATTATTGTCTTTTTTAATAAGAGAAAAATTAAATTAGCACGTAGAATTTGCTGATGAACCTCTTCCTTCTGCTTTTAACCTGCGTTTTCTTATTAGTTTGGTGCTAAAAAGTTGGTACATGTAACACCTCTTAGCATTTTCTTGCTCTCGATGCAAAACAATTTTGTGGAATAGTTCCAATAATCACTTTAAGGTACAACACATCATCAGATATTGCTGTTTTTTTTTTTCGTTTGAAGTGAAAGAGCATATGATAGTGGCATAGTTGAACATGTATACTTTTCTTCAGATGTAAAGGTTTTGTTTTTTGCTTATATGGCAATATGTTACTTTTTTAATCTTTGTAATGTTGTCTTCCAGCATTTTTATGTCTTTTTGGTCATCCTGTTTTTGCAAAAATATGTTTGGGAAATGTCAAAGGATGAATGAGAATGCATAGCATCTGTAACAGCTAATATATCAACATAGCAACCTGTAAATCTAGTCATCGTCTAGATCACATGAATATTATTATTTTGTTGCTTGAACAAAATTCATTTCATCATCTTACCATTTTTGTATTCCACAAGAATTCACATTAAATGTAGTCGACTCTTAAATTTCAATTGTTGTTGATGCTTATTTTTCTCGAGATAAATTTGGCCTAGAAGAAAACAAAACTTCCCTAATGATGCCATTAAACTTTGTGTTTACAATCATCTGAGTGCATTGGAGTTGTCCTTGCAATATAGAATGAAAATTCACTGTAAACATTTGGATTGTTGGAGAATCCTAATTTAAATTGAAAAAAATAAACACCATGCCACCTATATTTAATATGAGCTCTTATATTACGAGAACGGTTTAACAATGAAGATAATTTTGTCTAAATCGGAAAAAAACATTTGGTCCTGTAATCTATATGAATGACTAAATTTTTATGTTGCTTATATTTTTATATCACTATTGCTGATACTTAGCCTTCTCATTTAAAATTTATGATTATCTATAACATCATAGTTTAATAGCCAAATGCCCAAATATCGTTCAGAACAGCAATCCTCTGTCTTTTGCCGAGTAGTACCGGCAATGTATTGAGAGAATGACAAGCTAAAAAATACAATGTTAGTCATGAATTAACCAGATACACCCTCCCAACCCAACCTACCAACCCTCCCACTTACCCGCCCGACCGCGTCCGAACCGCCACCCGCCCGCCGCTCGCATCCATGTTGCTGGAAAACCGGACCTATATATATATATACCTCCATCATTCAAACATTCATAACTAAAATGAGAAAATGGTAATGCTACAAGCCTACCACAACTTTTTTTCAAAAAAAAATTGAACTCGAGTTTTTACAGTAGATGAGCCCAATACACAAAGGAATGGGCCTGTTTAAGGCCCATGGACCAACTAGAATGGGCCTAGCAAGGATCACATCAACCTAGGGCACCATTCCACCACCACCGCCTTCGTCTTCGTCGGCTAGGGTTTCGAGACCTTCGTCGTCGGACGCCAAATCGGAGCTCTCCCTTCTCCACCCCCCTTCGATTCCTCGCTGCCGTTGGTGATGGGGAGAGAACGGGAGGCTCCGAGGTCGTCGCCGTCGCCGCAGCAGCAGCAGCAGCAGGCGTCGTTCACCGTGGAGGAGATCGTCGCCGTGAATCCCTACAATCCCGACATTCTATCCGACCTCGAGAACTACGTCGATGAGCAGGTTGATTCCATCTTTTTTTGCACTTTTTAGGTTGTATCTCTTAGTAGTAATTATCGATTCGATGGTATGATTGGGTTGGGAAGCTGTCGCTGCTATTGTTGTACTTACTAGTGATGCTAGCCGCTGCTAATCTTTCGTGTTCTTAGGTTGAATGAATATTATGCAGACGTTTTCTTTCTTACTCTTAATTAGTAATTGTGCTGCGGCTTCAATAATAGGCGTGATTGGATGAGAAAGTTGTTGCTAGCTACTTCTACTCTTTTTTGTGCTCT
The DNA here is from genome assembly GCA_032619315.1 of Piper longum. Taxonomy (NCBI): domain Eukaryota; kingdom Viridiplantae; phylum Streptophyta; class Magnoliopsida; order Piperales; family Piperaceae; genus Piper; species Piper longum. Next base: position 5,492 of record JAVDBV010048517.1, on the reverse strand, counting down.
TAGTTTGAATGTTTCATTATGCCTAGTTGGGGGGGAAATGTTGATTCACAACAGTTTGCTTGTCTTTAGTAGTACATCAATTCATTGGGACTGTTGGGTATGAAAGTTGTTGCTTTCTGTGCTATTTCTTCTAGCTGATATTGGCCTTTGGTGCTCTTACTTTGAATGTTTTCTCATGTACAGTTACACAGACTTAAATATGTTTGGATACCTCTTTAATTCATCTGGAACGGTGGATGTGAAAGATGTCAATTTTGTACGATTGATGCGAGCTGCTACTTCCCTTTTGTGTTCTTAGTTTGAATGTTTTGTCCTGCCCATTACACATCGTTGTTTTATCATGCCTAATTGCACGTCAGTGTTTCTTTTACAACCATTTGTTTGTCTTTTTTTGTATTTGAATATGTCATCAATGCTTCTGGAATGCTGGATGGGAGATCTATTGCCCTGTACTATTTATGGTAGCTGCTAGCCTGCTACTGTCTGTTCATGTTCTTAGCTTGAATTCTTCGTTGTGCTCAGTTTTGTGTTATTGTTTCTTTTGCGACCACTTGTTTCTATCTGTTTCTTTCCAGTTTTATGACTGCCTTAACAGTACTCGTGATTGCAGTCACTGCTATCAGAATTATTGTGTTTCCAACTGTTAATAGTTAATGTAAGTGTTGCACAGTGTTGACATTCTTGCTTTCTACCCGTGTTATGTTCTAGGTTTCTTCACAGACATACAATTTGGATGTTAATCTCTGCCTGCTCCGCCTTTATCAGGTAACTCCAACATTTCAACAAAAAAGTGAGTCAAACTCATCGAAAACTATAATGGCAATTTGTCTAGTTACATAACTAACTGTTTTTTTATGAGGTTTTTCCCTGTGCAGTTTGAACCAGAACGTTTGAGTACTCAAATTGTTGCTCGGATTTTGGTTAAGGTTTGTTGAAGTTTAAGCTACTGTAGGATGTGGAATCGAGTTTAAGTTTTGGTATTATAGTGTTTTAAAATGTATTGATTTCTAAATATTGATGATATCCTTGTCTATGCAGGCTTTGATGGCAATGCCAGCCCCAGATTTCAACCTATGTCTATATTTAATTCCAGAACGCGTGGTATGTTAATCGTATCTCTTAAAAATATAACTGGCCTAGATAGCTCTGACGTTTCTGAGAAATACATCCTCTTTGCATAAAAGTATTTGGTCCTATTGCATAATTTGAAGCAGTTCCTCTTTCTGATCTTTATTGTTATTTTTATTTTATTTTTGTAAACAGCAAATGGAGGAACAATTTAAAACATTAATAGTTCTCTCTCATTATCTTGAGGTATGTTTCGTACTTGGATCTATTAATTATGTTTATCAGTAAATTCCATTTTGTTAGTCTTATCCTATATTGATTACAGACAGCGAGATTTAGACAGTTTTGGGAAGAAGCTGCTAAGAACCGGGGTATGCTAGAAGTTGTTCCTGGTAATGAACTTGACTAGAAAAACGCTTCTTATTCTAAAATTTCTGTTAGGTGTTAAAAAATGTTTAGTGATTTACATCATGAATTGGAACTTTTTGCAATGTGTTGTCTAAAGCGCTCTCCTGTAGTTATGTTCTTTTGCCTGAATTCACTTATTTTCCTAATTTTGACTTTTTTGTGTAAACAATAAATTTGTTACTTGTGTTGGTCTTACTGTGCCCTGAAAATCCTGTTCAGGGTTTGAACAAAGCCATCCAAAATATTGGATATTGATAAACGTTAAGAATGTTTGGATATATATTTTGATCATGCATTAACTTTTTTTGTTTTATGTGGTCTAAAATGTTTGCCTGTAGCCTATTATGTATGTTCATCTAAATCCACTTATTTTCCTAAGTTTTGCTTGCTCTTTATGAGAGCAATTACTTTGTTACTTGTGTTGGTCTCATTTATGCCCTGGTAAATCTTATCAGGGTTTGAACAAGCCATCCAAAACTATGCCATTCACGTCCTGTCCTTGACTTATCAAAAAGTTCCCAAGCCAGTGCTTGCTGAGGTAAGTTTGATTCATATTATCATATATATGGTACTATGCTTGTGAAAGATTCAGATTCGTCTACCTGTTTATGTCCTCTTGTGAGCACATGATAATTGATTCCTTCTGGGTATTTTGTGCATTAGGCAATTAATATTGAAGGTCTTTCGCTTGACAAGTTTCTTGAGTACCGAGCGGCAAACTACGGGTGGGTAGTAGAGAAGGAACATGGTAAGGGCCAGCTTATTGTCTTGCCATGCAATGAGTTCAACCACCCTGTTCTTAAGAAGAACACAGTCGGCACCATACCCTTAGACCATGTCACCCGCATATTTCCCATACTTGGCTGATGACGTCTTGATGGATTCTAGGAAAAGATAAGGTGGATTATCTCTTTCATCTAAACACAGCATTACACCTTTGATCTGACTTCTCATATAGTAAGAAGAAGCAAAGCGTGTGGATTTTTTGTTTTTTGTTTTAAATTGCAAATTGTAGGACGTTTTTTCCACGACCTTTTCATTCTGCCAGGCGCTGACAGACAATGGCATAAAGCATGGAAAGATGGAGTTTATATTTGAGGTTGGATAACAACTTCATGAATCTACGTTATATCTGTCTTTTTGCTATCTCAATGAGCATCAAGCAACATATGCAATGTGGTTGGATATTGCTCCGTTGAGGTAGTTGCTGAAGTGTAATATCTGCCACTGATCTTCTCCAGCTATAGGCGATACAAACCTTTAAATCTTGTCATATGGTGTTTCGATATGGATTTGCTTAGTTAGCAAGTTGCTGCCGTGGAAGCATCCCATTAGGTTTTGGCAAGGTTTTCATGAAGTTGGTTGGATGGTATGATGCAAAGTTGGACGAGTCAGAATATGAAGCAAAGATTATCGTAATTAGCAAGTTTGTGCTATGTAAGCAAGCACCCATTATGGCCCAAAATGCTTGATATTGTCTTTAGATAGCTGGATAAATCTCAATCATATGAATGCCAACTGGTCAGAAAAGGATGCATCGATGCAAAGCTTACCCAGAGTTATTATGTAAATTAACAATCTCAACTCCCAAAAACAATTAAAAAATCAACGCTGGGAAGATTGGTTTATGACAGCTGGTTTTACCCATAGCAATATCATAGTTTGGCAAGCACCCACTTGCAGAGAGTTCATCACTTTCGTATCTATGTATATGTGAGCTACTGGACAACCAAGCCAGCTATACACTCAATGGATATGATGAATCATCTTCCTTGTGTAATACTTCATATTTGTATAATATGGTTTCTGACTATGCAACATCTAGTTCAAACCACGCTGGGAAGATTGGTTTATGATAGTTGGTTTTAGCTACAGCAATGTCATAGTTTGGCAAGTACCCATTTGCAGAGAGCTCATCACTTTCGTCTCTATATGTATGTCAGCTACTGGGCAACCCATCTAGTTCAAACCACCCTGGCATGTTGACATGGCCTTGACAAGCTCCCAATCCTGGATTCATCTTGCCTGCATGAAACCTCTTTACTTTGTATATTATCTGATCAATCAAAAATGAAGTATAGGACATGGTTTTGGATAAGGTTTTGTGCATTGGGGGCAGGAATACGTTGCTTTCTTTATTCAGTCTTGGACGTGAAATTTGATCGAGCAGTCTCCGTCCCATACCAGTCATCTTTATTAAAATAACCCCGATAATGTCGGTGGTTAGTAAGAAAAGGCCGTCTCGCGTAGGCAGATTTTTATGAGATATTGGCCATTGAAACCATAATACGTGTCTCCAATGGTGTGGCTGCTAGGTCTTACGTGTAGTTTTCGGTTGCCCGATGATACTATTAACATACATAAATAAAAAAAATAAGTGGATAAATTACAATTTTGTTCTAAAAAGATGATGGCTATTGATCTAGATGTGGTGATGATGTCAAAGGTTAAAGCTCCAGGCCACTTGGTTTGGACTTGGGAAAGAATGGGCTGCCGGAATTTGTTGACTTGGGTAGGCAGATAGCATGTTGGCATGCCTTGTTTTTTACTCGAGACTATAATTTGATAGCAAAAAAAATGTTTCCAGGAGGTAATATTAGATATCATCATCACAAGCTTCATAACAAAATGCATGAAAATGAGAAAACCCACATCATGAATAAGACCTTACTAGATAAAGTGGATCAAATTGAACAAAAAGGATTTATGAAAATCCACATCTTGGTATTGTTGCTTCCTTTAAAATGAAAAAGGATCATGGATAGTTGCAGAAAGATAACTTCCTAACTTCCAAATTTAGATCATAAACCTAACTGTAGTGTTCTGTGCTTCATATGTCAAATTATGGACGTCTCTTCACGAACCGACCAACTAATTGAACTCCACCCCACCTTGATCCAGTAGTTGAAACATCAAGTTTTCTACAAAACAAAGCAAGCTCTGTGGCCACGCTTGGCCTTCTACAATTAACTCAGTTATTTAGGTAATAATGCCATTACCCAATGAGAGTTCGGTATGGGAACATGAGCTGGTCTGATTGCCATAGCTTCATGTCTAAACAACAATCTGAAAAAAATAAAAATCTGAAAGTAGTTCTACATTTCATCCTCTTTCGGTCTCCTTTTTCTTTTCTAATTCTTTGTCGTTAGAAAGTGATTAAAGTCGCATTTTTTGAACAATTTAGACATAAATACCTCTTGATTCAATTATTATAAATCGCATTGTTAAGCCAAATGATGTTAGATTAGACGTCGGCAAATCAACTAATCTCAATGCGACAATTGCACGGTTTATATCATTTTCTTAAGATAACGATTTTTTTTTTGTAAAGAGGGAATTGTTGTAAATTGATCATTTTCTACACACTTAATGATGTTGTGGGCCAACTAAATAACCCACCTTTTTTTTTCTAAGGACCTAATTTGTGTAATTATTTTATTAGGTATAAGTGCACTTTTGTGTTCCATTTCTCCCCCACGTCTTGGAAACAATGGGCAAATAGTCAAGCGGTTTTCCGGCCAGTAGTTCATAGTTCTCATAATATTTTTTATAGTATAAACCATAAATGTACAATCGGCCGATTTTGTGGAATCTGCCGAGGAGATTTCGATTTTGTGAAAATTATTAAAATACTCTTTATTTTATATTAAATAAATTACTTATATATGGGTAAAATGGGAATTATAAATTGACAATGACCGAAATACCCCTAAATGATTAAAATACCCTTATTTTTATATTAAATAAATTATTTATGCATGGGTAAAATTAAAATTAAAATTTAATAATGACCAAAATGCCCTTATATTACGAAAATACCCTTAATTTTATATTAAATAAATTATTTATGCATGGATAAAATGGAGATTAAAATTTGACAATGACCAAAATGCCCTTATATTACGAAAATACCCTTAATTTTATATTAAATAAATTATTTATGCATGAGTAAAATGGGAATTAAAAATTGATAATGACTAAATTGCCCCCTATCCTCCCTCCGCCCGCCGCTGCCC
>JAVDBV010048516.1:0-24606 GCA_032619315.1 Piper longum | reverse complement strand
CGGCGAGCTCCTACTCCGTACCTACACATCATAACGAAATACTAACTCCCGCTAACTACATGATGCATCACACTAGCTAATTATCACACACAAGCAATCATCGTCAATTAACAATCAAATAATCATAGTTGTAAAAGTAATCCTAACTTATCTCATTCATACCAATTTTATTATATGCTTCCAAGTTACGTTGTGGTCAATTATCATATTCAGAATCAATTATCTCATCAGCTCGCTTGTTGATCATTCAAACTTAATCAAGCATTTCACTTATTATCTCATCAGGGTTTAATCACCTCATTATCAATTAATCAATTATTAATCATAACTACTACTCAATATTAGCATGTTGTACTAACAATCATCAATTATAATTAATCAAATTAGGATAAGAGGTACTTATACCTCGCGTCGTCGTCAATCGACGACGGTTAGGGTTCCGTCGTGCGTGCATCTCGAACCTCGAATTCGGCGCTCCACGACATCCGAAATTCGATCGGGTTCGACCGGGTGAACACCGTGGAAGCTCCGGTGAATTCCAGCGAATTCCACCAATTTTGGTTTTCCGGCAATTTTCAGTGGTTTTCCGGCGGGTTCGGCAGTTTTCCGGCGACTTTCCAACGGTTTTTCGGCGATATTTGCCGGCGGCGTCTACTAGCCGGATAGTGGTCGTGTTGGGTACCATCGGAACGGAACCGTCTCGACGAGGCCGACACATCTGCGGTGTCGGCATAGCCGACGGAGGTGGCGGATCGCCGGAAAATGGAGAAAACAGGCGCGGCGGCGATTTGCGAAATCGGGCCGGCCAGGGCGGCGATCGGCGGCGCTCTGGTCGGGGAGGGGCTCGAGGCGGCCAGTGGACGGCTACGGCAGCGGTCACCGGCGCCGGAATCGGCCCGCGAATGCGACGCGGCCGCGGCGCTTGTGGCAGCGATTTCGGCGTCGTGGCAGCTGGATAGGGGTCGGGGTCGGTCGAGGCGGCACGGCGACGCCGTCGCGGGGCGGAGCGGCGTCGGTCAGCGGCCGGGCGGCGCCGACAGCGGCGGCGGCGGTGCGACATGGTGGGGCGGCTAGGGTTTGGAAGAAGGGGGAGGAAGTGTCGGCGTAAAAAAATGAGTTGGTGGCATACTCGTAAATAAAACTTGACTCGACTCCGTCTCGAGTCAAATTGATTATTTACTCATAATAAAATCTAAAAAAATATAGAATAATCGGGAAAAATCCCATAAAATAAAATAACACCAAAACATCATAATGACATGCTCTATAACTAATAACCCATCCAAAACTACCCATAACGCGTCCTAACGTGATAACGGCCTAAAACTATTTCTACGATCACAAAATAATGAATCTAAAATCACCCATTGTATACTCTCATGCATTCTGATAACTCATTCTCTGCTCATTCATCTCATTATCATCACATCCTCGGGTACACATTACCCCTCATACCTCATACACGCGACCGGCATCGGCTCGGTACACATGTTCCGAAATATACTAAACTCGAACCGACGGCTAAACCGATCGGCTAACAACTATATAACCGTGACTCGAATCACGGGTTTTACAACCGCTCTTTACGGTGTCGATTCGCTGCCATCAGCATCGCTCTACCACCATCGTGGCACTGACACCTGCCCCTTCGACCACCGACCATTTCCCCTTACCTAGTGTAAAACCAGGGCTGTCCGTCTGAGGGATTTTATAGCCATTTCGGTTGTTTCTTGAATCGGGTTAGTAGGGTCTGGCCCTTCTTGCCGTAGTTCATATATGATATGCTCTAAGTTGCTCGGCCTTAGCCGCTTTCGGCGTTTTGTACGCCTTTTTGAATGCGGCACGCTTGACTTTATAATGTTTGGTCCAACTTAATCGTATATAATTAGATGTTAAGAGTGTGTCCTTCGTATGTCTTTTGTGTACTTATCGTGTGTTGGATAACCTTTTGGACCATCGTAACCCCTTTTGGGACATGCAGTGCAATTCCCGAAGTGGACCCGATTGCTTAAGGGTAAAAACCCTAAGTTTTTGGGTTTTGAGATAACCCAACCCATACCACTTTTAGATAACCCAACCCAACCTATACATTTATAGGTATGGCACCCATACTCCTATTGGTATGGCACTCATACCCCCTATAGGAATGGCACCCATACCTCTATAGGTATGACACCTATACCTCTAGAGGTATGACACCCATACCTCTATGACATCACCAAGCCAACGCATACTTCTTTAGGTATGGTGCCCATACCTATGACATCACCACCCTTCTTCTATAAAATCCACCCCTTCCCTCACCTTTTTACCATTTCTCTTTTCTCCTCCAACCAATTTCTTCCACTCTCCTTGGCCTCCTTCTTCATCTTTTGAGCTCCAAGCAACCCCCTCCACATTCCTAGAAACCTTGGGTGGTAGGCTTTGAGGTTGGATGCCTCAAAAGACCTCCCCTTGGTCTTCACTCGTTCGCATCATGTTTGTACTGCCACTATTGCTTGTTGTTTGGTGTATATTACTTATATTATTCCATGTATTTATTTTTAGAATATTTTTATAGTGTATATATGAATGTTAGGAGAATTTTTAGTACTCATTTATTGAATTTGTCCAATCAAATATATAGATATGGTTTTTATAATGTATGTATGTAAAAAATGCACCATTTCAGTATAAAAATCATATCTTGCCATTATGATGTCCAATTTACACGATTATTATTTTGTTGCACTTAAAACACATAGCTATACAACTTTTGTGTTGTGTCGTTTACCTTCCATGACATATAATTTGCATGTATGAGGGTAACAGTTGAGGAAAGGAGGCGACTTGGACCATTGTGGTGATATAAGCGCTTCTTTCTCCAATTTTTACTCTCTAATATTGTAAAATCTGTTGATGCACAGCATGCCATATTTTTCATGTTAATTTCATGAGTTCACTGTAAAATTTTAATCCTAATATAACCACTAAATAATTATGAACATAACCCATAAGTACGATGTGTATTTTCTGTGTGTTTATGGCTATGAGTATGATTTGTGATTGTGTGATATTTTAAGTCATGAATTTTAAACTAATAAAATATTTTAAAATTATATGACACAAAATTAATTTTCTAATTGGAATATATTAATTTTTGGAACGTTTAAAAATCATCTAGATAAGTTTAATAGGTGGTTACCGAGATAGTGTAAAGATGCTGAGTGAAAACCCTAGTTTTTCACTCCAATTTGAAATTACCTTAAAATAGGTTAAAGTCGTTGGATTTTAGTAAAACTTGGTCTAGTTCTTACCCTATGTTTCAGTAGCGCTCTTATTAATTTTTGGGTCATTTGGGCAGGGTGCAATTATATTTTTTAATTTCAAATCCGCTAAGGTTCAAATAGCTTCAGAAACAGCCCATCGAGTGACCCAAATTGTAAAATATACTTAAGGCCCATCAACAAAGTAAAATTGAACTAAATCTTACTGAGATCAAAATCAATGTGTTGGATAACCAGGACCACTGACCCAAGCCCATTTGGAGCTGTCTAGCTTATGAACCAACAATTATAAAATTGGTGCATAGCCCAAAAACATTATTCTAGCATTATGGGGCCAAATTTAATAGGCGTCATTCCCCTTGATTGGCCCATGGGCCAGCCATGGTGGAATTTATTAATTAACCTTACAATGTAAGGGACAACTCATATAAATTTCAGCCCATCTGGATATTTTTGAGCTTGTCCAAAAAATCATATGGTAGGCCTATTTGATTAAAAACCACTTAATTGATTAAATCTCACTAAGTGAACATGAAACCAAAACCTTAAGTAAGTTACCTAATAAGGTTTAATACTTCACTTATGACCTAATTAAGAGAATTAAGTGTTGTTAAGTGTTGAGCTTGTGTGGAGGCTTTGCCTTGTTTTGCATGCCGATGTGACCTGATTTTTATTAAGTTCCATCTCCATGCTAGGTATCATGAGTGAGCTTACCAACCAGAGTACAGAGCTCTACTCCCACAGGTCCGTAGGACTCTCCTCTGCTTGATTTCTGCTTGACTCATTATGTATCGAGTTTAACTGTGTTTTAGACGTAGGATGACATCGGTTGTGTTTTATTGGATCCCTCTGATGTCGGGCCATTTAGTCGTATTTTCTACACATGTTTAATAAAACTACAAGGATGAGACCCATTGTTGGATTTCGAACTGAAGCTCCAGAAATATATGATATAAGCCTCTTCCCAAGCCTAATAAATAAGTACGCGCAATTTTATGGATTTCACGAATAAGAGAGTGAGCGGTATGTAGGGGTAGTGCTATGTATGAGGGTACTACACAATGCAACACATTTCTGGAATTTGTGGCACTAACTTAACTGTTCCTTTTGTCACTCAAGTATCTTGGCGGGTGATATGGAAGGTGTGAGGGCGTAAGCGTTGAATATATATATATATATATATATATATATATATATGTGTGTGTGTGTGTGTGTGTGTGTGTATGATTATAAGCCATGCATGCGAGCCGACAATTGCTTAAGTATGTTTGCTTACCACCCAGTGTGAGGCATTATTGAAGTTTCATAAGTTTTTGTGGGTAATGGAAGACTCATTTGCCAGCTTGCTATTTTACTAATAGTTATTCGGACCAGTCATCAAATTTATTTGATTACTGATGTTGTTTTTTACTATATGTAGGTAAGGTTCCTTGGCGTTGGCCAACCTAGCTTGTAAAGACCATGGAAAAAATAAAATAAAATAAAAATAAAATTTCAACTCAGTCGGGGAAGGATCGAACGTTGGAAAATTATTATGATTAATTATGTTATATTTTCTACCCGGTTGATTCTACTCGGTTAAAACCCACGATTCGAACTCGGGTCCTATAGTCTGAACCGGTCGGTTCAACCGTTATTGTTAGTCGAGTCAAAATTTTATATGACAAGACAACTATTCGTTTTCTCATTGACCGTTCATTTTTATCATTGATCGTTCATTTTCTTAGACAACCATTTGATTTCCTTGGCGGCCATTCATTTTTTTTTTGACACCTATAAATACCACACTTCAGTCATTCGATGGAGGAAAAAAAAATCGTCTCACCCCATCTGTCATTCTTATTTTCTCTTCTGGTTACTCTCCCCTCTTGGTGACGTTCTTACATCTCGTCTACGTGTCTTGTTCGGATAATTGAATTGCTGTCTTTAGCGTTTCATGAGTTCTACGCATGGGGGTTGGATGATGGACAATGCTGTGGGCAGTTGGGGTAGAATATGATCTGGTTTTGGGTTGAAGAAAAAGACTGCCTGGTTTGTTTTTTGGTGCCAAAGATGAGGTGAGGAGAAGAGAAGAGCATGGGGAAGAAGGAGAGCCCGTAATCTCAGAATGACATGAGAGCATGAGAGCCCGTAATCTCAGAATGACCTGAGAGCCCGTAATCTCAGAATGACCTGAGAGCCCGTAATTTCAGCATGACCTGAGAGCCCGTAATCTCAGCATGACCTGAGAGCCCGTAATCTTAGAATGACCTGAGAGCCCGTAGAACTACATTGAGCTTGATCCCGACTTGGGTATGTAAACCAATCAAGATTGTTTGATTTCAGCTCATTTAAGAAGGAATAAAAGTATGGTTGGGGGTTCTTTTAAAAACTCAGGTTTGGTGAAGGGATAATGAGCGGACTTCTTTTTTTTATTCTTTTGTGTTATAAATGTGGCTATTGGAAACGGTCCAAGACTGTGGGATTATTATTTTAATGAATTAGACTTATTTTCTTTACTATAAATTATGTAGCATTTAAGTAACACCCGGTCCGTTTGGGATGGGTCGGTTAGTTATATTTTTTAGTAACACCTGGCCAGCTAGGCCCACAATATTGTGAAAAATGGCTGGTCGTTACATAGCTGCATGGATCAAATGACACAGTAGCAGTGGTGGCAGGGGCCCTATGTAATGTTGTTTGCTTTAAGCATTATTTTGTATATGACTATATGACGGGCATATGCCCTAACTATGTGAACCTTGCATGATTCAAATGTATGCTATGATGTTTCTGCCAACATGTTTTATCTTTATATTATTGTATTTTGCTGTGGAGTTATAATACTTTGGGGCAAGACTAACCATCGTCTGCGAGGTATATAAGCCCCAGAATCTTGGAACATGACGAAGAGCTAAGTCATGTACGCAAAATGTATTTGGCTACAGCTGTTTGTATATTAGAGTAACGTGGGTGGAGGAGCTTACGGTTCACACCACTTGAAAACCCACGTGAAGTTTGGGCATTAGGGTTTGATGCCCTGATACTTGATGATGCTGTGTAATTCTCTTGCATTTTAATTATTGTTCGCGTAGGGTATGTAAAACAGGTAACTATGACCCTTGTTTAAATACTCGCATCATCTTCATGTAACTAATAAGAAGACATCAGCCAATCACTTGAACTAAGTAGTAAGAATATGATACACGTAACAATATGCAACCTCAAAACTGTAGCGGGGGTATGCTTCTTCTGCAGTTGGGAGTGATCATCACATTTTTAAAGTCACCGCTCATAGTCGTAGGGGTGGTTCTACCTCTTTTACGACTATGAGTGTTCATATAGGAATCCTTTGAGTCTAAGATTCACCTTCGTAGTACAAACTCTGCATGCATTCTATGAACACCAAACCTGGTGTCCGTCTTAAGCCTCCATGAAGGGTTCAGATCCACTTTCGTAAAGTCTATATGCAATAGCTCAACGAGTAGCTTCTAAATTATAATATCACAATTCGGTCCATCCTTTCGGGCCGAATTGGGGTGTTACACCTAGGGCCGCTGCCAAGGCTGGCCAAGGCCCAATTGAATGACCAACCAACCCTTGGTCAACTCAAAGTCACCACTGGCGATTATCGTCGCCGCTGTTGCCCCACCACCACCACCACCATTGGGTGGTCGAGCTCATCGAGCTGGTGCCGACCCATAGCCCTAATAGCCTCACTGGAAAAATCAACGGAAAACTGCCGGAAAGTCGTCGAAAAACCGCTGAAAAACTGGACGTTGAATTCATCCAATCAAACCAATCGGACGTTGGACGCTACCAGGTGCCAAATTAGAGTCTCGAGTAGCGTGACAAACCCTAACCGTTGCCAATTGCCAACGACAAGAGGTATAGTTAACTTCCAATTATTTATTTAAAAGTGATAATTATTAGTTCAACATGCTAGAATTGATTGAATGATGTATTAATATTTTTGTTGTAAATAAAAAAAATGAATTGTGTGATTGAATTGTATTAAAATAAATGCTAAAGAAATAATTAAGTAAATTAAACAGGTAATGTTAGTTAAATGCAACATAGCCTAAGACATGTGATATGGACTGATGTATGATTGATATGACTTGTTGTCTTAATTTCCGTATGCTATAGGATGTATGAATGCATTATAAGTGGGTGTTAGCTTTTAGATTGATGTATAGATACGGAGTAGGAGCTCGCTGCCTAGGCGCGTGGACATGATTGGAGCATCTACCAGGTTTATTTAGGACTCGTTTTTTATTTGACTTCCCATACTCTGTAATATTTTGTTTTAACAGGTAAGTGGACATGCCGAGCGGTGGATTTATTATATCCTACTCTACATGAACCATCTAATCGTATGAAATTTCCGAATTAATAACCCTTGAAGATAGGATCTCTCGAGTTTTCTTTCAAAAACTTAGATCTAACTCGTGATACCTTTGGATCTATTATATTTAAATCCCTATTTAGGCAACCTCTAATTCCTCATCCTCAAGTGTTTGTTCTTCTTTGCTCAAAGATTTGGACTTGGCAATTGGTTTATATGTAACTTTGTGTGGAAATATAGTCATAAATTTTCAAAGCTATATTATTTACAAACTTTTTTATAGATATCGTCAAGTTATGATTTTTAATTTCAACTCTCAAATGAACAGTTATAACCTACCGTGATTCTCCCACCTATATACGGTCTATTGTGGTAATAGTGGGTTTGCCATTGATTCAAAATTCATTTTCGTTCTTGCGTACAACTTTTTCACACATCATTGCCTTCTCCTTTGGAACCTAATTAACTTCTCTCAAAGCTTTTTTTTTTTTTTGAAAAAAAAAACTTACCATGTTGCTTTATTGCCTCGCATAAGGCTTCTTCCATTAAAATGGTTGACCTGCTCAGTGTTTTTTTTCCCCTTTATTCAAACTCAAAGCTAGAATGTGATTATGCAAAACAAAATTGTCGTTTTTTAAAAAAAATTGTGATGTGGGTTCTTTTTATGTGATGTGGGTACTTTTTATGTGGTATTAAATTGGAGGAATTAAAAGACAATTTTATAGAAGAAAATAAAAGAATTGAGAATGACCATACAACACTTCTCGAAGATGATCCGAGAAGACAATGGGTTCATGTGTTATTATGGTTGGAACTTTTTTAGCCGCTAGGTTTGGATCATCTTAGGGGTGATTCGTGAACTCTAGCGTAGTTTACTTAGCTGTGCTGCAGGATACAATCCTTTTTTCCAGTAGTAACTTTTCAAATAAAATAAACATGTTACACTCTTCCATCTTAATTTTCAAAAATTATAAGATAAAAATTAGTTTTAAAAACAAGAGGATTTTTTAAAAATCTATGTATGAAAATAGGATTATATTGAGAGAATGACAACTAATCATGGCTTCAATTTTGACATGTTCCCACCTAGTGTATTTTTAGCTATTTGATTAGATCCAATGAAAAAAAAAAGAAGAAAACTGCCTTTCAAGATACATTTGACATTTACTATTTTACTCTTACATGATTTTAAGATGAAAAAAATTTAAGAAGAAATTATAATTTAACGGTAAGAAGATTCATTATTTACTATTTAACAATATTTTTTAATGATTTCAGGATTTAATGATATTTTGAAATTGAAAGTCAATATGAACGTGGTGAGCTAGTTTGGATAGAGGTTTAGGTTGAGTGATGAATTAATTAAAAAAAATAGGTGAATTTTGTAACACCCCAAGTCCGGTTTACCCTCATGAACCAAACCGGCATGTTATAGGCCATAGTTAAGTCAGCTAACCCGAACCCAACTCGTGCGGATCTAAACTCGGCGTCTTAAGATGAAGATACGACTTGTCATGCATGGATGAATGTATAAAAGCCAAGTAAGATACTACATAGATGACATGCAAACTAATTTACATATCAATACAATTGCAATAAAATCAAAAAGAAATTTTAAATAAAAACGGGTAGAGTCTCCCCTAAAAGTGTAATTAGGGGTCACCCTATCAAAATAATATACATACAAACATATGCATATATCAACAATTTCATTCATATAGAATCTAATCTATTATATATTCATTCTGAAACTTGGGTCTCAGCCCACATGGGCATTCTCTTCACATTTCTTATCATGCCATCATGTCTTAGCATTTAATATCACCATCATGCTTTTCACTTCCTCACATCAATTCCAATATAATAAAATCATAAATAAAATATTGAACATTCAATCACCCAACATGTGTGTGTGCAAAAGACCTCATTACTCCTCCATCTAGGCTGACACATCCATCCCATACTCGTCACCAACATATAGTACGAAAACGCACCAGTAACAAGTGTTATTAGTCTAGAATATAACTAATATGAAACTGGCTATGAGAGAAAACTCTCATATGAAGATAACATTCATATACTCATTGTGAACTCTATTAAGGGCACCTACTGAGGAGCCACTGGGCTGCAGACCCAGTAGCATTCCGAACTGTCTGATCTGTTACTGCTGATGCCTCTCTCAATATTTTCTTACTTCATTTTATGGTCTCGAACCCTAAGCCCTCTCCTTACCTCCATATTTCTCCTGGCCTTGAGTATGAAAGCCAAGTACTATCAGACAGTCGCCTTTAGTACCCTTTGAACCACAAGTTTGGACATGCAGTGTACTTAACAGTACCCGTAAACCTCCACATTCTCCAGGTATGAGGAACTCAAATGCGGAGTTGTCAGGATCGCTTAGGAATGGTACAGTCTGCTCACTAATCAAGAGCCCGCTTTGACTGTGACGACATCTGCTCATGGTATGTGCAAGTCGATTTTGTCATCTCTCGTTTCACTAAAAACTCAGAAAAATTATATTTATAGGCCTGAGAAGGGATTTATAAAATAGGCTCAAAGGCAACTTGCGGTATATCTTGTTTTCGAAATCATTCTTGAGGGATCTCATCCTCAATGGTTATTAATTCGGAAAACTGTTCGATTAAATAGCCCGAGTTAAGTGGGATCCGATAAAATGTCACTTAACCCATCCTGCAAGTAATAATCAAACATACAGTAGAAAAGAGCGTAAAATAGAGACGAGTCCTAAACGAACCTAGTAGAAGCTTCAAGCGTGTCATCACGCCTAGGCAGCGAGCTCCTACTCTGTACCTACACATCAGAACTAAATACTAACACCCGCTAACTAAATGATGCATCAAACTCATATGAGCCTCATGCTCACAGCAATATCATCATCCGTTACAATAAATAATCATCATTGCAAAAGTAATCCGAACTCATCCTATTCATACCAATTTTATTATGCGTTTCTAAGTTACGTTGTAATCACATAACATGCTCAGCTCAATTTACCTTATTAGATTACTTAACATTCATTCGCTATTTGTAACACCTCGATTCGGCTCACCCGTGAACCGATCCAGAAATGCTACCGGCGACCGAACCGTTCGCTAATCTACTAGATTCAGTTAAGCCGACCCGGATCTACTCTCAGCGTCTTAAGATGAAGATACGATTTTCTATATGCATGAATGAATGCACAAAAATCCTAACATGCTACTACATGGATGACATGAAAATCAATTCACACACATCAATACAATTGCATTATAATCAAAAAGAAATCCTGAATAACAACGGACAAAGTCTCCCTTAAAAGTGCAATTAGGGGCCACCCTGTCAAAACAATATATACAACTATATATCCATATCAATAATTTCATTCACAAAATATAATTTATCGTGTACTCATTCTCAAGCTTGGGTCTCAGCCCACTTGTGCATTCTTTCCACAATTTACGTCATATCATCAAGTCATTGCATTCAATCATCAACATATTATCATCTCTCAACATTTTCTCACGTTAATTTCAATGTAAATAAATCATACACAAAATATTAAATATTCAATCATCAAAACATGTGTGTGTGCGAAAGACCTCACTGCTCCTTCGTCCAGGTTGACACTTCCATCTCGTAATCTTCACCTACATATAGTCAAAACCGTCAGTAACGAGCGTTACCGGTTTGGAAAATAACTAATATCAAACTG
Organism: Piper longum; assembly: GCA_032619315.1. Classification (NCBI taxonomy): domain Eukaryota; kingdom Viridiplantae; phylum Streptophyta; class Magnoliopsida; order Piperales; family Piperaceae; genus Piper; species Piper longum. The sequence goes on along the minus strand of JAVDBV010048516.1, from coordinate 13,298 downwards.
GCACAATAGAGCTAACCCTTCTGTTGAATAATAATCATATACTTCCTCAAGAACTCTCACGAGGGCACTAATGGGAGCCATCACCCTCGAGCGGCAGCGTCCTCTTTCCATCTCATTCTCTTTCCTTGGCCATCTCATCTATTGTGTCTTGCATCAAATCTAATTCTCGTTCATCTTAGCCCTCTACGTCCTCCATATTACTCCTGGCCTTCAGCCGAAGACCAAGTACTCTCAGGCAGTCGCCATTAATACCCTTTGAACCACAAGTCCGGACATGCGCTGTACTAAACAATACCCGTAAACCTCCACATTCTCCGGGTGTGAGGAACTCAAATGCGGAGTTAGCAGGATCCCTCGGGATGAAGTGGGTCCTCCCCAACATCAACCCGAAGATGAACACGTGCCTTATCTGAAGCTATGGCCGCCTCCCTATTTCCATCTCTCACTGAAAACACGAAAACTATACATATATAGGCCTAGGTAAGGAATTTAATATAATAGGCCCGAAGGCAACTTGTGGTGGATCTTATTTTCAAAAACATACTCGAGGGATCTCATCCTCGAGGGTTATTAATCCGGTAATGCGATCGGCTAATTGGCCCGAGTTAAATGGGATCCAATAAAACTCCACTTAACTCGTCCTGCAAGTAGAAAACCAAACATGCGATGGAATAGAGCGTAAAACAAAGACGAGTCCTAAACGGACCTGGTAGAAGTTCCAAGTGTGTCATCGCGCCTAGACGGCAAGCTCCTACTCCGTACCTACACATCAGAACTAAATACTAACACCCGCTAAATAAATGATGCATCAAACTAGTCCTAATTATCACACTCACAATACAAACATTTATCAATAGTTAAATAATCATAAATGTAAAAATAATTATAACTCACCTTATTCATATCAATTTTATTATGTTTTTCTAAATTACATCGTAACCACTTATCATGCTCAGACTACCTCATTAGTCACTTAGTCCTCATCATTCTTAATCACATCATCAACTCATCGTTTCATTCACATTTAAGCATTTATCACACAATTACTCAACCCTAGCATGCTGTCTAACAATCATCAATCGTAAATAATAAACTTAGAGGTAAATTATACCTCGTGTCATCGGCAATCGATGACGGCTAGAATTTCGTCGTGTGTACGTCTCGAAACTCGAATTTGGCACTCGACGGCGTCCAAAGTTCAATCAAGTTCGACTGGGTGAACTCCGTGGAAGATCCGATGAATTCCATCAATTTGGTTTTCTGGCGACTTTTTGGCGGTTTTCCAGCAGCTCAGTGGTTTTCCGTACCACCAAAACCAAGTCGGCGAGCCAGACGTGTCTGTGGTGTCAACGTGGCCATGGGGGTGGCTAGATCCGGCCGACTGGGGCGGCGATCGGCGGCGCTCTAGTCGGGAAAGGTCGCTAGGGGGCCGAGGAGGTCGTGGCTACCAGTCGATCGTGGCGACAGTGGTCGCCGGCGGCGCGATCGGCGATGGAAGTGTGGTGCATGGGCGCGGCTTCCTCGCGTTGTGGTGGCCAAGCAACAACCGGGAGCACTTGGGGCGGCACGGCAACACCATGGTGGGGCGGAGCAGCGTCAGTCGGCGGCCGGGTAGCGTCGGCAGTGACGACGGCGGCCACCAAAAGGGTGGCAGGAATAGGGTTTGGGCGTGTCGGGGAAGAAAAATAAGTTGGGTGACAAATTCGTAAATATTACTTGACTTGTCTCCGGTTTGAGTTAAGAATAATATCTAAATCAAAATAATTCTAAAAAAATCTAGAAAAATCGGGAAAAATTCCCTAAAATAACACAACATCACAACATCCAAATGATATGCTCTATAGCTATCAACCCACCCAAACTACCCCATAACACATCCTAACGCGGTAAACGGCCCAAAACTATTTCTACGGTCACAAAATGAAGAAATCTAAAATCATCAACTGTATACTCTCTTATATTCTGATAACTCATTCTTTGCTCATTCATGATGTTATCATCACATACTTGGGTACACATGACCCTCACAGCTCATACACGTGACCGGCATCGGCTTGGTACACGTGTTTTGAAACATACTCAACTCGGTCTGATGGCTAAACCGATCGGCTAACGATTATAAAACCGTGACTCGAATCACGGGTTTTACACTATTAATCACATCATACAACTCATCGTTTCATCCATAATTAAGCATTACTCATTACAATTACTCGATCCTAGCATTCTGTGCTAACAATCACCAACTTTAAATAATCAAATTAGAGGTAATTATACCTCGTGTCGTCAACAATCGACGACAGCTAAGGATTCGTTGTGCACGCGTTTTGAACCTCGAATTCAATGCTCGACGGTGTCCGAAGTTCGATTGGGTTCAACTGGATGAACTAGGCAGAAGATCTAGCGAATTCCATCAATCCAGTTTTCCAGCAAGTTCCGGTGGTTTTCCGGCGGGTTCAATGGTTTTTCGGCAGCTTTCGGTGGTTTTTCGGTGGCAATCGCCGACAGCGTCTACTAGTAGGGTGGCGGTGGTATGGGGTACCATTTAAACTGGCTCGGCGAGGCCGACATGTCTACGGTGTTGACATGGCCGACAGAGACGGTGGCTCACCAAAAAATGGCTAAAATAGAGGGTTGGTAGTGGGTAACTAAATTCAACCAGCCTGGGCGGCGATGGCCTCCGCTCCGGTCGAGAAAGGTCGCTAGAGGGTCGAGGGTGTCGAGGTTACCATTGGATCGTGGTGGCAATGGTCGCCAGTGGCAGAATCGATGTCGTGAGCTGAATGCAGGCGCATTGCTAGGCATGGCGATCCGGCATCGCAGCGGCCAGACAGTGTCGGGAGAGCTCAGGGCGGCACAGCCTCGCTGCGGCGGAGCTTAGCGGCATCGATCGGCATCAAGGCGGTGCTGGCAGCGGCGGCAATGGCGATGCGTAGGGGTTGCAGCGGCAAGGGTTTGGGGTGAAGAGATGTGTCGGGGAAAGAAAAAATAGTTGGGTGGCATACTTGTAAATAAACTTGACTCGACTTTGAGTTGAGTCAAAATAATTACTAACTCGTAATAAATTCTAATAAAAATCCATAAAAATCTGGAAAAAATTCCAAAAAAAAAAAAAACATAACAACATCCAAATAACATGCTCTATAACTAACAATCCAACCAAAATGCCCATAACACGTCCTAACATAGCAAATGGCCTAAAACTATTTCTATAATTAAACTGCATAATAAAAAAAATGTACTACATACTTTCATATATTCTAATAACTCATTCTTTTCTGTTGTATTCATGATGTTATCATCATATCTTTGGTATACATGACCCCTCATAGCTCATACATGCGACTTACATCGGCTGAGTACACTTGTTCTAAAACATACCCGACTCGAAATAGCAATTGAATCGACCGGTTCTGAATATCAAACCCTAACTCGAATCGTGGGTTTTACAAGTTTTGTTTGGGTTGTAATAATTTTATTTATTTATTTATTTTAGGAGAGGGGGAGAGAAAGTTGGACTCTACCTTTTCGGGATCATTAATAGTTATTTAATATTAATATTTTAATATTAATATTGTTTGCACAAAATTGTGGCACGTGTATGACCTTTTGCACAAACTTGGCAAAAATGAAAATGGGGTTGCTGCCTCACTCGTTGAGGGCTTATGCAATGCAAATGTTAGAGTTTTTGTTACACCAAGGCTCACATGTTATTAAAATATCGCAATTAGATTAACTACTAAGTACGAAATTTGTACAAAAAATTGATACAAATTCAATTTTTCATTGATAATTACTTTGAGGTACAAAAGTTCACAAAGAGTCTCAATTGCAAAGATCATTCCTTCACTCCACTGCAATATGAGGTAAATCAACATAAATTAACGATTTAACTCAACAAGGAACAAGGAAAAGCAAGTCTTTAACTCAAATAAACCAACTGATCTGAGTTGGGCGAGCACATTGACTTAATCGGACTAGCAAGTGGGCTGAATTGAGCTGGGCAAGTGCATGGACTCAACTAGACTAGGCTAGCAAAGAGACTAGACCGAGTCGAGTGAGCATATGGACTCAACTAGACTAGGCTAGCAAGAGACTAGACCAAGTCAGGCGAGCGCATGGACTCAACCAGACTAGACTAGTAAGGGGGGGTTTGACTGAGCTGAGCGAGCGCATGGACACAACCAGACTATGCTAGCCTTGGCTTAAATAGTCTAAAAAAATAAATGATTTGATGGATAGACATTATTTGAGTTTTTTCTCAAAGTCTACCAATTTTTGGTTTGGCCTTTTGGTGAGGCTCCATTATGTGGGTGAAAAATGAGAATGAGAGGCTCTATTTATAGAGAACATGAAATATGACAAATTACTAGGAATGTCCAAGAATATTCTTTTATGTTTAACATCTTTATGTGCAAATCTGACTTTTTGAAAGATTTTCAATTATATTTGAGATTTTATTTAGATTTTATCTACAATTTATCAAAAATCTCAAATAAATCAAGTTGGTTATGTCAATGGTAAATTTGTAAATAATTAGAAGTTAGTTGTATCGAATGACAAACCCGTAAATAATGAGATTTTCCAAGATTGCTCCAACTTTTCCCATTCAATACTTCATTCTTCCAATTTTGATCAATATGGGTTATCTCTCCAAAGCTCTATAATATTCAAAATAACTATCATGGGTCATTCCTTCATAAATCATCAATCAAAGATTTATTTGATTCAATTGATTTTAATACATGTTCAGGCCAAATGGATAGCTTGTGAGTTCATAGACAATAAGATTTTTCCACCAATAATGATGATGGTTGTGTTGGTTTGGGTGGAGGCCGATAGGATTGTATTTCAAAATGAATTGGTGGTGAACTACAAGAAGTGGAAGTCCTTGAATTAAGACATACCAAAGAGCTAGTAGAAGAATTCATGTCATGGTGATTTGCCGACAAAGATGTCATTGCTGTCATCAAGCATTTCTCTTGAAATAGAACAATATTTTGTGCAGAAGAATTAATGCCAGTATCATTTTTTGATGCAGGTCCAAAAATTGCCATCAGGTTTGTTTTCTGTGGTGCAATTGATAAAGCAAGTGGCAGAGCTAAAAGCGTTTGTTTAGATTCCATATGCTCGTTGACAACTATTGGATTTGTTTTCTAAGGCATTGTTTCAAAAGATGGTAGATGAAGCATTTGTTTTACTTCCTCATGTTGATCCCCTTGTTCAGGGCTTTTTGTTTTGGTTAACTAGCAATCTTTTGCACTTTGCTTTTGGTGTTTAAGGACAAGTGCATAAATTACTTTGCTTGAATAATTGAGAAAATGTACTATCTATTGAAGTTTACTACAACATTTAACTTGCTCAACAAATGTACTCTCATAAGAGGAGTTCTCTTTTTGTTGTTTCACAATGGCTTCAAACTTTTTCATATATTCTTCATTCTAACGAATTAAATATATGATGAGTTCATTATTGTCAAGGAGATCAACATCATGGCCAAAGCCTTGCAATGTTGAAAAAGAGGTAGAAGGATCTTGTTGTGAGTAATCTTTTGAGAAATTTAACGGTCATGTAGTCATAGTTCTAGAAATAGGACTTGTAGTTAAAAATATTGATAGTTTTAGTGATAGTGCAATTTTTTAGTGGGTCCCCAGTGGAGTCACTAGATGTTTGCACAAAATTATGGCGCGCATATGGCCTTTTGCACAAACTCAAAAAAAATGAAAATGAGGTTGTTACTTCACTCATTAAGGGCTTATGCGATACAAATGCTAGAGTTCGGGGTTACACCAAGGCTCATTGTCATTAAAACATCGCAATTGGATTAACTACCAAGTACGAAATTTGCACAGAAAAATACCACAAATTCAACTTTTTTATTGATAATTGCTTTGAAGTACAAATGTTTATAAAGAAACCCTCAATTACCAAGATCTTTCCTTCACTCTACTGCAATATGAGGTAAATCAATGTAAATCAACTATTCAACTCAACAAGGAACAAGGCCAACAATGAATAAGGCAAAACAAGTCTTTAACTCAAATAAGCCAGCTGAACTAAGTTAAGCGAGCACATGGACTCAACCCGACCAGCAAGTGGGTTGAATCGAGCTGGGCAAGTGCCTAGACTCAACAAGACTAGGCTAGCAACGAGACTAGACCAAGCCAGGCTAGCACATGGACTCAACCAGACTAGGCTAGCAAGAGACTAGATTGAGTTGGGCGAGTGCATGGACTCAATCAGACTAGGCTAACAAAGGGGGTTGGACCAAGCTGGGTGAGTGCATGGGCTCAACCAGACTAGGACCGAGCTGGGCGAGTGCATTGACTCAACTAGACTAGGCTAGCCTATTGTCTTAACTAGCCTAAAAAATACACCGATGATTCGGTGGATAGACTTTATTTGAGTTTTCTCCCTAAGTCTACTAATTTTTGGCTTACCTCTTGGAGAGCATCTATGGGTGAAAAATGGAAATGTAGGGCTCTATTTATACAGAATATGGGGTGTGGCTAGTTACTAAGAATGCCCAAGAATATTCTTTTATGTTTGACATCTCTAAGTGCAAATCCAACTTTCAGAAAAAAATGGTTATATTTGAAATTTTATTTAGATTTTATCTAAAATTTATCAAAAAATCTTAAATAAATCAAGTTGGTTTAATGACAAATATGTAAATAATTGGAGTTCGTTATATCCAACAGCAAATTTGTAAATAATGAGACTTTTCCAAAATTGCTCTAACGTCCACTGTATTTTCAACTTTTCCCATTCATGCTTCGTTTTTCCAGTTTTGACCAATATGGGTTATCTCTCCAAAGCTGCATAATATTCAAAATAATTATCATGAATTGTTCTTTTATAAATCACTGATCAAAGATTTATTTGATTCAATTAATTTTGTTTTGCCTTGAAACTATTTTTTTACTTAAATAAAGAAGTATAATTTGAAAAGTATGTTATCTAAAAATATATATTCAATAAGAATTTAGATTTATTTAGATATTTATTATTATTTATTATTGGTAATAGCTAAAAGTATATTTTTAGCGAATTTAAAATTTTTTACAAAGTTGATAAATTTTATCCAAATATGAAAATTTTATTTCAATAAAAAATTTTACTTATTGAAAATTGAATGTATAGATATTCATTATTTTTATTGAAAAATAATGTTTATTTTTCTTTTTGGAATTAATTTCATATAATATTTCAAAATAATATTTGACAAATTTATCATTTAATAATGAATATCTATCTTTAGATATTGCTATCATTAAAAATAAATAAATATATCTATTCCAACCAAATTACCTTTTTTTAACTAATTCATAATTCAACTCACTTCTCTACCTAAACTGGCCTAAATCTTAATTTAAATTTCTTGTTCAGGGGTATTATTGACTTTAAATTTTAAAATATCATTAAATCATAAAATTATTAAAGAATATCATTAAATAATGAATAGTGCATCTTCTTACCATAGAGTTACAATTTCCTCAAATTTTAAAGAAACCATCTATAAAGAAGTCTCTTTAAGGCCCCCCAATTAAAAAATTTCAAGTTTGTAAAAATATAATTAATGGGTAGTTAGTTACCAAATATAATGGGTAGTTATTTCCTACATAACTACCAATAGGTTTTTTTAATTAGTGGGCTTCTAAGAGACTTTTGTTTGGGTGGATTCTTAAAATTTTTCTCTTTTAAGATTAATAGAAAGCCATTGCAATTGTTTCATTTTACATGGGAAGGGCTAGGGTGATCAATTTTGGACTATATATGAGATTTTCCAATTTTCCAACCTCCGTCGGAAGGTTTCATCCATGAATTCTCAATATCAAAGTGATGAGATGGATATATTGGTGTGTAACTAACTTTTGGAGCTTTAACTTGAGAGGAAGCAAAGCAAGCCGGGGCCTCTTATGATTATAATTTAATTAAGGTTGGAATTTCGTTGCTTAGATACTATTCACTCGTAGATAAAACCTTATGAGAGAGATCAAAAGTAAGATCTCCTAATTAATTAGTCCAGTTAATTAGTCTCATATCCAACACTTGCGTGGTAAAATCCAATATATTAGTTGACATGATGGTTACAATGTAAGAAACCATCACCTGACATTAGAGCCCTTCTTTCTTTTATTGCTTTCATTGGTCAACAACAAACCAACCAACTTGGTTAATCACTTTCAAAGAAATAATTAAGCATATTAATTTGCACTAACTAGGCCAGACTAATTTCAGGTGGTATGAGAGCAAATTTGGGACTATGTTAAATGATGATGGCCCATCTGAATGTAGATTCAAATTAGGATCATGAAAGAATGTCCTTTATGTGGGTGGAAAACTAGAACTTAAAATCTTCAAATTAGTTAGTTTAGTTAGTTATATTGACAAGTAAGCCTAATTTTATTAGCAAATTAGGTTTAAAGAGAGAACATTGGAAGTTAAGTCTAATGTTATTATCAAACTTTTTCTTTATGTCACCCCTATCATCGTACTTCAGAATTGTGATTAGATGGACTTCTAATATGGCTTCATAGAGCTAGAGGACGAAGTCGCATTAAAGAAGGATATTTTACGCAACTTAAGAGAGTAAAATAAACTCTTTCTAATCCTTTAATGAAAATATCCTCAGGGTTTCAAAGGAAAAGGAATATCCCATATAAAGATTCAAAAAAAATGGTTCTTATCTGGGTAATAATCTATATGGAATCCCCAAATTTTTTAATGGATCAATGTATTATAGACCAATGTACAAAAATCCTGATCCATGTAGTAACATTTTTAATGCATTCAATTTGAATTGGTGTTTTCTACGTCACAATTTTTATGAAAATGGAGAGATATGATGTTTTTGAAGAAATATTAAGCAACATTAATAGATAGAAAGATGTTGCAAGAATTAAAGAGGTACAAGAAAATTTTCTTCAATGTCTATCTAGAGATCAAAGATAAATGAAACATGTAAAAGAGTACATGTTAGAAAAGAGATATCAAAAAAAAGTTCTTCGTCATCTATCCACGAAATAGATGATTTATTTTGGGGGAAAGAAATACATCTATGTCAAAGAAAGTATAGTATAGTAAAAGGGTCAAAAAACAAGCTGAGTGAGGGAAATGAAAAGGCCAAGACGTGAAGAACACTAATAAATGATAAGACCAGAAAAGATGATAAGGAAGATGTAGGTCATGCAAATAAAATTGAGAATGTGAATAAAAGAATGAAGTAAATTAGACTAAAATGGAGGATGTTGACAAGTCTAATTTTATTAGTAGATTAGGTTTAAAGGGGGGATGCTAGAAATTAAACCTAATTCTTAAACCTAATTTTGTCATTATGCTCTTGATATTTGAAGAGTCAAGAGGTACATAAATATTAACTATCTTGGAAGTTTAAAAAGTTATACTATTATTGATGAGGTGATGAAATATATTAAACATGCCTCAAACTCTATATATTGATCATTAAGTTTACATCTTTAATTGAGAATCACAAGTTGGGTTATAATTTTATCTAATTTTTCCTCGTATTGTTATATTGAATTATTATCAGAATCTTAGAGATTAAAAAGTCTAATTTTGTTATCAAAATATTTTTGGTAAGTGAAGAGTTTGTCTTAAACACTTAGAGACAATGAAATGACAATGATAAAGAAGCACAATGAAATACTAGTGAATGAATTTGCTAGAGAGCCTAACTTGTGAGTTTCAATTCAAAATGTAAACCTAATGACCTATATATAGAGTTAAGGTCTTTCTAATGCATTTTACATAACCTTATCAACAATAATGTAATCTTTCAAACTTCCAAGATATATAATATCTACAACTTGACTCTTCAAATACCAAGAACATGGTAACAAAAATAGGTTTAAATACCATCAAGTTAGTTCCATATCTGGTACTTATTGACATATGATTCAAGTAGGGATGATACTTACTCTTTAATTTGGTTAATCACTTACGATGAAATGACAAAACTGATATCGTGCATAAGCTACAATCAAGGTTATGGTTATTCCATATTCCATTGAATTCATACATCTAATAATGATAAGAATGAAGATAAAATATGGTTGAAATTGAAACCTTGTAATTATTATCATTAGTTAAGAGACTATATATTATTCAATTCAAATCAAGATTTGATTCACAAAAAACTCTTTGAAGTTCAATTTGAGGGCAATTGAGGTAAACCTTAGTCAATCCATATGGTTCAAACCTCCATATTTTTAGGAATTTATTTTGTGCACCACAAAAATTTCCCCCCACTTTCCCCAATGTGATTTTGATAGGCCCAAAAAAATTGACATGTAAGTATGATCCATATGGGCAATTAAATAAGCCAATCAAGCTCAAAGTTTTTGGAGGTGCAAGTAACACTAGCCTATTTTATAGGAACCTCGTACACTTTCACATACAATCATATGGGTTAAACCGGATGATTCTCGATATTTACTTCAAATGTTCTATCAATCCATAGGTCATCCCATCGCCTCAAACAAAGCCGACGGTTGACATAGCTCATCGAAAAGTTGCTACCTCCACGCACCTCTTGGCTAAGAGGCCGAGGAAGGTCAACAATGATGGGGAGGATGATATTGAACGACCATTGAGGAATATCGTGAATATGGATCAGAGGGGAAGTTAAGTCCACTGTTGTAGTCCATCCCATCTCCAACCTCAAAATCAAACTCTCAGTTAAAGGTGGTATTATAAACTTTCTTTTAAGATGTTATATAATTTCAAGAGGAAAGAAAATTGATTCATCCTCAATTAATGGAAACAAATGCGATTTATTTTTTGTGTTGATAATTCAATAGTTGAGCATAATTATGTAGATGATTCTCATTGAACCATGGAATCGACCGATTCGCCTCGATTCTGATCGATTCAAAACCGGTTTGGAATCGGGGTGAATTGGGAAAAATCGGATTTTATGGTAAAATTACTAAAATACCCTAGTTATGATATTAAGTAAATTACTTAAGCATGGGTAAAATTGGAATTTACATTTAAAAATCTAAAATCACCCTTACGCTCCCTCCGTCGCAGCCGTCAACCTACCTCCGACCTCGCCTCTGCCCTCTGACCTCGCCCGTCTGCCTCCGCCCGCCTACCTCGCCTCGGCCCTCTGACCTCGCATGGCCACCGCCAACCTCGCCCGTCCGCCACAGCCGCCGCTTGTAAATTTTGATATTTAGTTGTAAATTTTTTTTTCTGTAAATTTTTATATTTAGGTTCTATTTTTATTAGAAATTTTATGCTGTGCAAATTTGTAGGATTACTTTGGTTGATTGTTTCTGCAATTTGTTACTCCAATTTGTTGATTGTTTCTGCAAATTGTTACTCCAATTCTGCAATTCCACTGATTGAGTATTTAGTGTAAACGCTGATTGAGTATCTCGTGTGCTTCCATTTGATGTCGAAGTACCTTGAAGAAGTATTAGGTTTTAATAGTTATAGACTATATCCATCAATGCTTACTAACATCAGGTTTGGGATGACATACACTCAAGGCGAGCAAAGGAGGACAGTGCATTGCTTATGCGGTTCCTTCTAATCTCATTTGCAGATTTGAAAAAGTGGAGCTTTCGTTACTGGTTTGCATTCCTTGCTTTAGTGCTTGATCCCCTGACAAAACTAACTGATTTATGTCCAGCTTCACAATGGTTTAGCCTGGCTGAGGTATTCCATTACGCGTAGTTGTTTGGATATTTGGATGATATGATCATTTTGTATCTCAATCTGGTTTGTATCTCAATTTTGGTTGGCAGCTTATTTAGTTATTGTGACTAACTTATTGAATCGTTGTCTGATCTCTCTGCTGAGCCAATCAGTTCATTCATATATCATGTCCAATTCCCTACTAGTTATACATGCTATGTTCTATGAATATTCATGGTGTGTATTTATTATCTAAATTATGATGGTTGATTTCAATTATGATGGCACTCACTTAGATTGTGAATTTAGCAGTTACTGAATTTTTTATTAGTACTAGATTTGTCACAGGGAAGATGGATATTGGTTGGGAATATAGCACATCAGTTGACACATCTAAGAAGCAAGTCACGTGTAACTTTTGCAAAAAAATCATAAGTGAAGGGGTATATCGCTTCAAGCAACATATTATTGGAATCAAAGGAAATGTTGCGGCTTGTAAGAAAGTTCTTGCAGCAGATGTACAAAAAATGAAAGATTATTTCAAAAGTACGAAAAAGGCCAAAAAAGAAAAAGAAAGGATTAGAGAAGAAATATGGTAATATGGTTTGAATGACTCGGATATGGAAGAGATAGAAGTTTAGGAGCAAAGTGTTGGGTGCTCTAAGTTTACTAGGAAGAGGAAGACATCTTTCGTTGAAATTGAGAAGAAGAATCCATCAAAGCAAATGCGATTTTCTACGGCAATAAAAAAGAAAGCAAAAGAGCAATTGCACATAGCCATTGCTCGATTCTTCTATCACTGTGTCATTCCTTTCCATGTTGTAGAGTGTAAAACCCGTGATTCGAGTCATGGTTTTATAGTCGTTAGCCGATCGGTTCAGCCGTCGGTTCAAGTTGAGTATATTTTAGAACATGTGTACTGAAGCCGATGCCGGTCACGTGTATGAGCTGTGAGGGTCATGTGTACCCGAGTATGTGATGATAACGTCATGAATGGGCAGAGAATGAGTTATCATAATATATGAGAGTATACAGTTGATGGTTTTAGATTTCCTTATTTTGTGACCGTAGGAATAGTTTTAGGCCGTTTACCGCGTCAGGATGTGTTATGGGGTAGTTTGGGTGGGTTATTAGTTATAGATCATGTCATTTGGATGTGGTGATTGTTTTTTTATTTTATGGGATTTTTTCCGATTTTTCTAGATTTTTTTTAGGATTTATTATGAGTTAGTTATTATTTTGACTCGAGTCGGAGTCGAGTCAATACTTATTTATGAGATTGCCACTGAGGTATAATACCTCTTCCCCGACACTCTCCCTCACCCAAACCCTCGCTGATGTCTACCGCCACTGTTGGCGCCACCGAGCGCCGGCCAGCCGTCGATCGACGCCGTCCTGCCCCATCACGATGTCGTCGTGCTACCCCGATCGGCACCGGCCACGATCGGGCCGCCATGACGCCAAAATCGGGTGCGACGCCGCCACTGCTTCTGGACACGATTCGCCACCGACCGGGCCGCGCCACAGCCGCCGTGACGTCGACGACCACCCTCACCACCTCACCAACGTTTCCCCCCTACCCAGAGCCGACGGCGAGGCCGGCCGTGGGCCCGATTGGAGTGACCCACCGC
>JAVDBV010048515.1:0-14053 GCA_032619315.1 Piper longum | reverse complement strand
CGTATATATATATATATATAGACCTTTACATATTTTGCTCTCTCTCTTGAAATTTACAAATTAAATTCATTATATACGGTCGTAATTATTTGTATGATTGAATTCAATTCTTTTCCCAGTGGACCCATCAGCTATATGTAATGACCAATATATATATAAAATAGGGATGATGACTCATGACTGAGGACTCAAGAATCGTGAATTGAAGCTTCTTCGAAAAAACATCAAATTTGTCGACATTTTTAAAAATCAAATATTATATTGCAAATTAAAGATAATATTTTGAGAATTTTTTTTTCAAAGTTAGGAGGGTTAGCCTACATGAAATAGATTTAAATGATACAAAAATTTAAAATGGTTAACCTTACTAAATATAAGTATCTATGTAATATATTTTAAGAAAAATTATTGTATTTGTATTAAAATTAATCTTAATTATCACTAAGTGGATCACCTATGTGATCTCTCGTTAAAAAAATTCCTTTTTTTTCTTAACTAGATAAGAAAAAAAAGAAAAAATTAATTATGCAAAGCAGAGCACAGTATAAGTGACCGATTTAGAACTATTTACGATTATTTTATGTTATCACTTAGATGTAATTATATTTAATTTAAACATGAAAATGTATTTAATATTACATTATAGATTAATTATATTTAATTTAAACATAAAAAATATTTAATATTGCTTTATATATTAAGTATATATACTTTTAGTCAAGTTGAATATTTTAAAATTTTAATATAATTTATACTATTTTCACGGTAACTAAACGACTCTTCATTTCTATAAGACTAAAGATAAAAGGCTGATCAGAAGAGTGTTTGAACAATAAACATCAATTACATGATCATTTCTTGCAACAACCTTTCATTCGAACAAGCTCTCACACACAACTCTAGTTATGCATCGCTAATACAAGAAAGCATACGTTGGCTCTTATACATCCTACCTACCCTTCCTAAGCCCAAGTCTCTAATGTTACTACCTTGTTCCATCCCCTCCGGCCACGGCGAAAAGAAGTCGACCTGGCGGTTGTCCGGCACGGAGTTGTTTCGACGGAAATTGCGGTCGGTCATGGCCGTGGCAACCTCCGGCGAGTACTGGGTGATATGGCCAAGATGGTTGCTCAACTTTGTCTCATATGGGGAAGTGAACCTCTCTGCTGGTCCTTCCAATTCCGCCAAGCTCTGATATCGGCTATGGGTTCTGCTCCTCTTGATTACCCGAAAGGCTAGAGGGATAAGCCCTTCCATCTGATCACTATAAGGATGAGCTAGGCACCTGATCTGATATGTATGGTTGATTGTTCTTGTGTATAGAGAGAAAGCTCCTTTTCCATTATGTTTTGAATCTATGGTCATATTTATATATTAAGATCCTCTCTTTGTGAATTATTTGTCTGTGACTTACACTGGTTTAATTCAAGGTATATGGAAAAGTAGTTATTTAATATTATTATTACTGTTATTATGATTATTTTCTGCTTGACCTTTCAAAGTTGTTTTTGGTCTGGAATATTTGCTGGTTGACTTGGACTTAGTTGCCATCTTCTAGAACATGTTTTTACCCACAAGATTGACAGTACGCATCACAATGTATTAAACCTGTTTAAAAGTGAAAAAAATGAATGATTTGATTCTAAGCCAGGCAAAAATGAGGCTCATGATTCTAACGAAGACATAAATGTTAATGTCTAGAACTCAAAAAACTATCAAATTGCGGCCCGTGTTTTAAGGGCCCATGGGCCGTATTTTTATACAAATCTATTCATGGGCTTCGCTCCTAAAGCTCTGAAATAATAATAAAAATGATAAAAGTTTTTTTTACAAAAGGTTTATTATCTTATTAATTACTTAAACGGAAACCTTAAAAATTTATGATTCAATTTCTATCCCTCAACGCAATCTTCATCTCTTCTTCAATTATAAGGAACAAAACAAGGAAATTTTTTATTTTATGTGCATAAAATAAACTAATTAATAATTAAGACATAAAAATCCTAAATTATCCTAGTATTTTCCGTTTACTTTTTTCGAATTATAAAAATATATCACAAAAATTAATTTCTTTTAAAAATTATTCAAATAAAATATTCTCATGTCAAAAACATTTGACTCGTCTCTATTCTAAACACTCTCTTAACTTGCCACATCGTATAATTATTGATTATTATTCATAAAAAAAAATTGGTCAAACTCAATTACAAATATTTTTAATTTAAGTCGAACTCGAATGCCTTTAACCCCCCAATTAAACAACAAAGCTTCTAATTTTTTTCCAAGAAATCTAATTCTTTACACTTAATTATGAATTTGCCTTTAATTAATCATCATAATAAAATGATTCATTTTATGTCAATTACATTAACATAATAACACCTCGTCTTCCACATCTCCTTCCTCTTTCCCGTTTCTCCGGTCGATTGACCTCCGGCGATGGATAAGGAGTACGACGTCATCGTCCTCGGCACCGCCTCAAGGAGTGCATTCTCAGCGGCCTCCTCTCCGTCGATGGCCTCAAGGTTCCTCCTTTTTAATTTTTTTTTAAATTTCCTACAACAGTTTTGCCGGTAAGTTTGAATTGTGTTGAATTGAATTGGGTTGGATTTATTATTTCTAATATGTTATGATATTGGAGGTATGGTGGTGTCTTTTGTGGATTGCTTGTTAGATTGCAAAGAATGGAATTCTTGAAGTGGCTCTTGTTGATGGTGCTATGTAGCTTGTTCAATTAGTGGGAATAGAGGGGTGTTGTTGCTCAAGGATGGATTATCAGAGGTTAAATTAAAGTTCTTTTTTTTTTCTTTGAATAAGTTTTTGTTTTAAAGATACGCTTTTGGGTTGTTTGTTTATTAGATTGATGGGGAGTGGAGTTATTGAAGTTGTTTATGTTGATAGTGCTATGTTGCTTGTCCAATTTGTGGTTGTAGAGGGTGGTGAAGTTTGTCAAGAATGGATTTAGCGGCTAAATCAAAGATCCATTTTTTTAAGTTCTTGTATGATTCACATTGTGTACTGATGCCTGGTTTATGTATAAAGAGATCAGGGTAGCTTGCATTGTTTGAATCGTGTTTACCTTTAAATGGTGGCAATTGGTCTTTCTAGTTTGTTATGCAATTTTTTTATTACTTTGATAACTTTCTGACATTTCATGGGGTTTTTTCTTAAAGGTTCTGCACATGGACAGGAATGACTATTATGGTGGAGAATCATCTTCGCTCAATCTTATTCAGGTGCCGTTGCAATGGCTTTCAGTGTTATTCGGGGTTTGTTACTATGGCCAGAGAATTTGTGAAAGAATGCATTTTTTTCATTTGATTTGGCCTTTCTACTTCAGCTTTGGAAGAGGTTCTGTGGAGCTGATAAGCTTCCAGCTCACTTGGACTCCAGTAGGGACTACAATGTGGACATGATTCCTAAGGTGACAGCATAAATTCGAAAAATGCTGCTGTGTTATTTTCTTAGAAAGACTTGGTTGATATTGTTCTGAGCGATGTTGTTGTAACCAGTTCATGATGGCAAACGACATTTTAGTTCGGGTTCTTATTCACACAGATGCCACAAAGTATCTGTATTTCAAGGCTGTTGATGGTAGCTATGTATTCAACAAGAGGAAGGTACAGCCATTTCCAATTTTGTGTAAATGATTTTCTCTGAATTTTTTTGGCTTCTCACCTTTGAATTTGGTCATTCACATTAGATTCACAAGTTCCAGAGACTGACATGGAGGCTTTAAAATCTCCTCTGACGGGCTCATTTGAGAAATGGTGGGCAAGGAAATTTTTCATTTATGTGCAGGATTATGTTGAGACTGACCCCAAAACACATGAGGGATTGGCCCTTACAATAGTTACCACAAGAGAGCTTATAAAGTATTTTTCCAGATGATGATCTCTGCAACTATTTATAGTATAGTTCGCCTTTTCTTTGACCAGCTCTTCTTAATCATGCAGGTGGATTAGTTATTTAATAATTATAAAGGCCCCTTCAGTTTCCTCATATATCATTTTTTATATTTCCCTATTACTTTGATTTAATTTTTTTTAATAGTAGTCAGTAATTAAGGTTGTTTGTATTCTAAGGCCTCATTTAGGATAGCGATTCCACCAAGATTAGGGAATATTCATTGCAGATTATTTTCTATAAATTCAATGGTTCAGCAGTGAATATCCTCTTTTAATTTTGAAGCACAATTTTATCTTCAGAAAATATGGCCTGGATGTTAATACAGTGGACTTAATTGGCCATGCATTGGCACTGCACAGAGATGACCACTACTTAGATGAGCCTGCTTTGGACACGGTCAAAAGAATGAAGGTAGGTGATTGCATTTTGTTTTGCCAGATTTAACTTATCCATTGGATGGTAAATTTAATATGTTATTCAATTTTGTTTCGGTGATGACCTAATTTCATACTTCCTATTTGGAAAACTAACCTGAAAATACTTTATCGAGAAAAAATGCTATTATGAGGTGAAATAAATGCCTGTTACTAAATTACCTAAATATAATTAAGATGGATGGGCTAGCAGAAGGTTTTTTCATAACTTATGGTTATGAAACTGATTTTATTTTTCTGTTCATGTTTTATTGAGATGTCAGTTTTTTCATCTAGATATGTTTGTTGCTTGCTTTTGCTGTCTTATTTTGTTTCCCACCCTTTCACAAAGGTTGTTCTGAATGTAAACTATTACTTTCAGTAGCTTTCTGCAGAGTCTCTTGCTCGCTTTCAAGGAGGATCACCTTATATTTATCCACTATAAGGCTTAGGTGAACTTCCACAGTTATGCTTTTAAAGCTTGAGATCCAGAGTATGTAATTGCGTGCATTGTTGTGCTTAATATAATTTTTTAGGCTTTTGCTCGCCTGAGTGCTGTTCATGGTGGGACATACATGTTTAACAAACCAGAGTGCAAGGTATTTCTACCTTTTGTCAATTACTTTAGAATATTATATGTGCAATTTTATTTTGAAGCCCAGAGCTAAGTAGCCTCAGGCTGGCGAAACTGTGTTAATTGTTAAATTGTTCTGTTAATTGAACAAACATTTGTGTTGGACGTTGGTTAAGTATGTGCTTTTATGGTCTCATAGTAGTGTGGCCAATTTACTTATCTATTGTAATTTGTGACCTGACTATCTGATTTTGTTTTTTGCTTTTTGGTTAGGTTGAATTTGATGATGAAGGAAAAGTTTGTGGTGTTACATCAGAAGGGGAGCCAAATGCTAGAAAGTTGTTTGTGATCCATCCTATTTACCAAACAAGGTAATGGTTTAGTACTTCTTACACCTTGTCAATTCATTTATTTGACATAAAAAAAAATAATTTAGATTGGCGAGTGATATTATTTGATTTTCTTTCTAGTTTTTCCTCTTAAAATTTGTAGTTTTGCTGCCTTTGTTGGTGTGTAGTTGTGTCCTCACACACTAGAGTACCGAACAAAAAACTTGAGATGATTAAACATTCATGTTTATGGTTGCATGTTAAGTCTGATTATACATTATTTATAAAATGTGTATGCAAAATTTGAATTCTCATAGTTTAATAGTCTAGAGCAGGTCAGGAAGATTGGAAGAGTTGCCAGGGCTATTTGTATTATGAGCCATCCAATCCCCCACACAGACGAATCTCATTCAGTGCAGGTGATTTTGCCACAGAACCAGCTAGGACGCAAGTCAGATGTGTAAGTTTTTGTTGTTTATTTTGTTGTGGATCAAGTGTGAATATTTTCTAGTCATGTAATGTTATTCATTGATTGTTAAGATTTTATTTGCTTATTTGACAGGTACCTTTTCTGCTGTTCATACTCTCACAATGTTGCTCCAAAAGGCAAATTTATAGCTTTTGTTTCCACAGAAGCTGAAATAGATGACCCTCGGTTTGAATTAAAACGGGGGATTTATCTCTTGGGACCTGTCGATGAGATATTTTTGGATCTTTATGATAGATATGAGCCAGTGAATGAACCTTCTCTTGACAATTGCTTTATGTCCGCTGTAAGTTCTCTTTTATGTGTGAAATGTCTACTTGGTTAATTGTTTTCTTCCTACTTTTGGAAGGCCGTGTTGCAGAAAACAAATTGAGAATGTTGTTGAAGGTTCTGTCCGAGGAAGTCTCTAATGTGTCCTCTAATGATTATAACGGTTCTTTATTCCAATAAAGCATCTAATGGCTAATTTTGCCTTGATTTCCAGAGTTATGATGCAACAACGCACTTTGAGTCTACTGTCGTGGATGTTCTTGATATGTATACCATGATCACTAGCAAGGTAATTCTCAGGACTTTGATTATTGAATAATTTTGATGTGTAGAGCATGGTAACTATAAATATTATGATGAATGCCTATTGATGGAATTGATAATTCCTAGATATTTTGTTGAAGTTATGGAAGTTGCATCTGCTTTTTTTTTTTTTGCTTTCTCTGGAAATAACCAACTCAATTCTCTAAGATTTATCAAAATATCCTTTGGACTTATCATAATCATAAATTTAATTATCTTTTTTGTTGTTTTAGCTAACATGGACTGCCCATAAACAGGTCGTTGACCTCTCTGTGGATCTTAGTGCTGCCAGTGCTGCGGAAGGGTGAGCCATGAATTGTGCTCTCCCTGTGTACAAAATCGATCAAGTGCATTATTTGCTATTTTGTTTCCGATGTTTAAAAACAAGATTATAGCTTGAAATAATTAACAACATTTTTATATAAAAAATTAATTACTCCACATTAATTCTCCTATCTTTAGCTGAGCATAAACAGCCTTTGATGGCGACCACACATTGGAAAACAATCTATTGATGAGAATCATTCTTGATTTTCTTCAAAATGGTAGCCTCAGTGGCCATCATTTTTTGCAAGGCGTAGCTTTAAACTTCTAATTTGAGTACATATATTGCCGTACAAATTTTTAAAAGCAACATGGAATGATAGATATGAAATTACATGCTTCTCTAGGATAATTGCAGACATCTCTATACTTTGTCGTCAACAATCTCTGATTGAACTTCAATGGTACTGTCTTTCTTCTCTTTTAAATCCTTCTTTTTATGTGCATCTTGTACCCATTGGGCTATGCCTCTGTTGACTGTCTTTGAAAATATGGGTGCTTTGAATGAGCTTCCCATCTGTAATTAGCTATCTCAGTAACATATTAACCTATCAACGTAAGAGTGCTTTAAGAATCATATGTTTTATTTTTTGAACGGACCTGTGTCACTATTGCATAAAGTGGAAGGGTGCTATAACTGCACATGAGCTGTACAATGATCCTGTATCCACAAAACGCAGATAACATTCTTGATTCCATGTATGCAAAAATAACAGCTTGGTGTTATTGCATGTATACTTGATATGCCAAAGATTTATACCCAACTACAAGTCGAGGTATGATGAAATAAATTTGTCCCATAATGCAGCAATTGAATCCAAACATGATCTGCAGGAAATGGAGTAAGACGATGAGCTTTGTTCAAGTGGAAACTGTGATTACAATCGAATGTTGCATACCCATATCCAGAAGAAAACTGCCATCTCGAAAGCGTTTTGGAAGAGGATGAAATGGATCAGTTTGAGAACAATGTTAGGACGATGGAACCAGAAATATTCATTATTAGGTTCAACGACTAACTTCACTACTTTCTGATGAGTTTTTGCTGCTTCTCTGGCCAGTTCCACCATAACATGTTCCAACTTGGTTCCCACCAGAAATAATAGCTGATAATCACACCAAAACATTCTATTATATTTATACTGATCAGTCTGGAAATTAACAGTGCCAAATTGGGTATTACTCACAATTAAGGGAAAGAAAGACAGCCAAAAATATATGTGCCAACCTTCAGAAAACAGGAAAGTTGAGTAAATTTCATGAAAATGTATTTAACCAGTTTCAGTTCCTAATGCATACATGTATGCATCTTATTTCTTTGTATAAATTTAAGGCCTTACCGTCGACATTTAATAGCAAGAAAATGACTACAACTATCCAAAGATACCATCTGCAATGCAAAATAAAATGAGAGTTCATATAGTATTGACGAAACAGAGAAATTAAGAGGAATGAAATGGCACCTGATACCAACAACGTGCTTGAAATCATCTTCCAAACATCGTATCATATACTTGTAAAAGTTGAATTTTGGGATATCTTTGCAGTGTCTCTACGACAACAACAATTCCATATATTATGGGATTGTTTTATACAGTAAACTAAGTTTCGGCACTTTCATTACATGAGAAAACTAACCATGACGAAACCCTGTCGCAGTGTTGTGTAGTCTGATTTTGTGACAGAATGATGGAATTGTTTGATGAGAGCACGCTGATACAAGGATAAGGAAAAGAGTTAGAAGAAAGCTTAGATATATGACAGGCATCAAGATGGTAAAATGGCGTACCATCCAACCAAGTATACCAGAGTTTTTTCCACACATAAAATTTCCTCTAACAAAAGCATGCTCATTTACATCAATCTCTCTTTTCTGTAGAACTGCACAGACATGGTGTAAGGTATTGTCTTGTATGAGGAACAAAGACAACGCTTAGATATGCTTTGAAGATAAAATACGTGAAGACATACAAAAACAAAACGCCTACCTTCGTTAGGATCATACTTTCCTTCCAAGATAGAGTTCTCCCAGCGTTGCCACTCCCTTATCTGAATTGCATGAGAGATGCGATAAACTCCCATACGTACCAAACAACAGAAAAAAAGTAAATCTGTATAGCTTACTTTTGTTAGTCCGAGAATGATAGTTAACACTGTTGAAATCACATGGACAGTGGCCAGCACAAATATGAAAATATGAAGATCATGGAGAGCATCAACTGATAGCAGGGGGACCTTATCCTAATTAAGCTAACCATTAAAGAATTAGTCCAACACTTGGAACCAACAAATGCTTCTCTTCTAAGAACTATGATATTGGTCTTAGAACAAGTACGATAAAATTGGAAATGGGCACCTTCCCACACGGAGATTCACCAGACGTTTTTGCAAGCAAGCTTCTACGGAAGGAAATCTGAAAATGTTCACTTGTGTTGCCTTGCTTCTTGTTGCATGGGAGAAATTTGTGGGTCAGATTTTCCGGAATGCAAATACGAGAAATCGCATTTTGGAAGACACCCAAGAGTAGGGAGATGAATCCCAGAAGCATCAACTCTGCACCCAGAATCAGATAGCGAAGAAAAAAAATATCAAAACCATAATTCTACGTAAAACTCTTGCATGAACCCATGTACAATTCGGTGCAATTTCTTCTTGCTAGACACAGATTTGCTGGATAAGAGGGGGGATTAAGGAGGAATAAAACAGAGGGGACACAGAATGAAAGCTCACCTTCCTTCAATTTCTGAAGTGCCTCAAACAGTGCCTTTGGCTTCTTTTTTTCTTTTAGATACTAAACAAAAGGCAACAAAACCCAGATGAAAATCCCAAAAACATGTAACATGTTGCATGCAAAAGATTCAAAGCTAAATGCATGGTAGAAGTAGAGAAAGAAGAGAAGCTAAAGGTGGGAAAGAATTCTAACCTTGCCGATGGAGTGAATCAGTCTCTCAACGGTAAAGGAAATGAGAACAATAACCGAGCAAACAGCAGCAGTCACCCATGTTGGTGTGTAGGCCAGCGGAATTCCTCCTCCACCTCCCATCTCTCCCAACTATCAGAGTTCTTCCTCTTCCAAAACACTGGTTTTTTTTTGGTGTAATCCAGTCAGTCTGCCCTTGACATACATACCACCTTTCAAAAGCAAGAATCAATCATTTGGTTCCTTTTCTTTTTTGTGGCATTTACTAGTGCAGTGATTGGGCTACATCTAAAGCAACTCCTTATATGTGTCTTTCAATACTTTTTCATGTTATCGTCTTTTTGGAAAGTAGGAATCTCAATATGAATCATGCATGCCTTTTCCATTACCCTTATCTTACATGAGCCTAACTTTGCCTTTGGAGATGTAAAGCAGAGCAAGAAATCATTCACTCATCAGGACTCTTTTTTTTTTACTGAGTTCCATGAATTGTTTTGGTCGTTCAGCATGCAAAAGTAATCTTCAACAAGTAGAAATTTAAGGTTAATGAATACATTAACACAGAACGTTAAGCGCTTACAAAAATTCCTACGATAAACATATGAAAATGTGTGTATATATATATATATATATATTATTAGTACATTAATTTTGTAAGTGATAGAAGAAGTATGTCAACTACTCAACTTAACTACTGGCTTATACCAAACAAGAGCAGCATGACGAGACGCCAATTCCTGCTACTTCTCGTCAAATATAGATGTGTGGAAATACTTGCTAATTGTGAGAGAAGGTAAGCCCTTGAATAATTTTGGATAAACAGTTGTTATCATTGTTTACAAATTTAAATTTCTTGATAAAATACAAGCATTTGTCAATAATACAATGATTATCTCGGAATATATTTACACTTATCTTTTAAAAAGTTGATGAATTCGAAGCATTTGATTGATCTATGTCAGAAATCAAAAGAGGGGGTAGACATTGAGGCTTTTAAAAGATAAATTTGATGCGTTCTTCAACATGCCACTTGCAAATTCATCCTTGCTTCTCATAAAAAATAATTATTGTACGTTCTGTTTCCACAAATCACATTTTCCCCCCCAACTTGAATTAAATTAATGCAAATATATTGTCTTTTAGAACTGATTAATTGCCTGGGACTCCCAGATTTAATAAAAAATAAATAAAACCTTCCACCCTTTTTTTTTCAGACGGCCAAGTTTCGGCCACTGCCGGCCGGCCAAACCTAGCAGCCGTCGAATGCGGCACCAGGCCCGGGCCAGGCCGGCAAGTCACTACTGCATGTTTATGACCAAGGCCGCAACGCATACAACTACCAAGAAGCTCAACCTTAACTTCATCATTTGTACTCTTTGTCAAGAAAAGAGAAGAATATCTGTAGCTCAATAATGATCGCTGCCCACCGAGACTTTGATGGGCTAATGCGTATAAGCCACATGCTGGAAACCTAAAGCTATGGATAGACTTCAAACAGCTCTCTGGTTTCAAATATGCAACAGAGGTTTGACGAAGACGGTAAACTTTTTTAATTTGAGGGGAATAAACGAAACAGTGATGACAGTAAGCATCACTAAATTCCAAGTGGGTTGAGCTACTCAAGTTTCGTGATTTTTTTATCCATCATGTTTCACATTCTGAGTTGAAACAAAAGTATTTTCAAGACGTTTTCTTCTGCATTGCATTTTTTTTTTCTGAACAAACGTGCAGGGAAAAGTGGGAACAAAGTATAAGACTACAACTCTGATCTGAATATAGTTGAAACTTGAGGTGAACGTGCGACAAACTGCGCCTAACGTTTCTAATGCTCATTCAATCTTTTGAAGAATTCTCAGTGTCGACTTTGTGATGCAAGACCGGGACATCAAAAAGGATGTCAAACCTGGTTTAGACAAAAGAATCGTTTGGGTATGTGCAAACTGCGCGTGCACCACCGAATCCCAAATCAAGATGACACTCTACGTAACTATAAACCCTCCTCAACATGAGTTTCCGGCACAGATCTTTTTCTTTTTATGTTAGTGTGAGGAATGGGGAATAAGGTGTTGGGCCCTTCGGGCCCGAAAGTGACTTGTAACAGGTTCATGGGCCTATCTTAATTCAAAAGCTAACTTAAGAATTAAGGCTTTCCTATTAACTTATATACAAGTCACCGGTTGCCTCCAAATGGGATGTGGGATTAACCCAATAATTCTCCCCTTTACACATCACAATACCCGAATCATCTCCCACTCACTACATGCGGAGGCAACATGTCTTGGTGAGGTTCCAGATGACACAAACTTGGGCCAACTTCAAATCGACCGACAAATAAGGAGACACAAACTCGGACCGGCCGACAAATTATGTGGCTAATTGAGGCAACACAAACACCAAAACCAACCTCGGCTCTGATACCATTTGTTGGGCCCTTCGAGCCCCAAAAATGACTTGCAACAGGTTCATGGGCCTCTCTTAATCCAAAAACTAGCTTAAGAATTAAGGCTTTCCCATTAGCCTATATACAAGTCACCGGTTGCCTCCAAATGGGATGTGGGATTAACCCAACATAAGGTTCTTACCCTCTGTGATTGAATCCATGTACGCCTTCTCACCTTCGTCAAAAGTGTTACTTATCCAACTCAATATTTAGTATAAAACATTTTCTCCAGTTAAACAAAAATTGCGGCCTCAATTTTTCCGAGGTGAAATGAAATATAAAAAACACATCTCAAGAGGTAACTCTCTGGAATAGATCCATCAAACTTGCCAGTGGTCCTTCTCCATCAGCTCCTAAAGAACCAAATGCATACCCATGCAACTGATCAATTTTCTTATTCCTTTGTCAATAAATGTTTAACTTTTCTTTGCCAACAAGAAGTTTAGGCAGCTCGTCTCATTTAGCCACCCAACAAGCTCGTTTCTTGAATGCCCTTACATGAGAAGATGCTAAAACTCATGAACATTTCTTTTCCAACCATTAAGAAATTTTCTAGATCACTTTGAACATTCATCTGTTCCATTTTATCCTCCGTTAATGTATACTCTATCCATGTTTTTTTCTTCCAATATTCTGCCTACTTATCTCACACTTCAACAAATGGCACTCAATTCAAATTCTTTCAATCCCCATTCTCATACCATTTTCAATAAACTGATGCCTTACAACAGAGTTTCCTTTCATCAATCATCCTGGCTGAATTTTCTCCACTCCCATAAAAGATGAATGAAGTTGACTAATAACTTGAATTCATATGTACTTACTTTTTACTTATCCCTTTGCCAAGCTATCAATGCCAAAGTCTTGTCTGTCATCTGAAAGCTTAATCTGACCATCCAATCCGGCCAGCAAAGAGCTAATATGTTCAAATAAAGGATACGTAGTATCAGATGCTACAAATTCACAAACATTTCCTCCAATATCTATCAAACTGTTACCTGGGCTTTTCTGGACCCTCATCTGTTTCATCTTACACCTAATAGTTGCAATGTTTAACCACTAACTGGCTTCTGCATACGGATTTACCAAAAGAGAGCAATAGGCACTGTTTTCGCGTTCCAAAACCATCAGTTCCTTATGCAGCAATTCTGCCAATTTCCATATTTCCATGAAGCTTACAACCACCCAAAAGGGCACACCAGACAATGGAATTGGGCTCTCTGTTCGCTTCTTCCAGCAAACCTGCGACTGAGAAGATCAACTATACATCCATAGTGCTCTGCCTCCGGCATAATCAAATAATCATCTTTCATACTCCCCAGCAGCCCTCTTCAATTAATCCTGCATGGGTGCAAGCACTAAGAACACTAACAAACGTCGTCACACCATTGGGTTTCATCTCCTCTTTCTTCATCCTGCTAAACAGGCGCAATGCTTCTTCCGCAAAGCCATGAGCTGCAAGCCGATCATCGAATTCCAACAAACAAGGTTCTTCTCCGGCAATTTAAAGCAGACCAACAGAGATTTTCTATGCAACCACACTTTGCATACATATCAATCAAAGCAGACCCAATGTAAACATCAACACAATACCCTCTTGAGCTGCAAAAGGATGAACCTCCTTCCCGAACGGAAGACTGCCAAGGTGAGCACAAGCAGAAAGAACAGTAGCAACTGCAGCCTCATCAGGCACAACCCCAGCAACCTTAAAACATTTAAAGCTTCATTTGCATCCACAAACCACCCATTCCGAGAATAACAACTAATCATTGCGGTCCATGACACCATATCCCTCACAGGCATTTGATCAAACATCATCACAGCCGACTCCACATCCCCAATCCTACCATACCCAGCGATCATAGCGTTCAACGCGGCCACATTCCTCTCACCCATCCCCCCGACCAAACCCTTGGCCGAAACCATGTCCCCGGACTACGCCAACACCGCAACCATCGCAGTCCAAGGAACCCCGTCCCTCTCTCCCATTTCATCAAACAGCCGCCGGGCATCCCCGACCCTTCCACAACCCTCGTAGAAACCCGACATCCCCGTCTGCACAAAGACATGCGACGCACACCCAC
>JAVDBV010048514.1:0-20419 GCA_032619315.1 Piper longum | reverse complement strand
TCATTCTATACATTATACATATACCCGATAAATTTTAATTTTATATATATATATATATATATATATATTATTGAACAATGAAATAGATTATAATAATTTAATATCTTAGATATAGATCATGATTAAATATAAACTATAATTATAGTTACGTCAAGTTTGTACGTGATCAATGTACGAGCTATTCTTGACAGTTGATATGAAATTAAGTGGTATAATAAAATAATTATTTTCTTTTGTTTTTTAAAATAAACAAGGTAATATGTCATTCTATACATTATACATATACCCGATAAATTTTAATTATATATATATATATATATATATATATATTTATTGAACAATGAAATAGATTATAATAATTTATTATCTTAGATATAGATCATGATTAACTTTAAAGATAAATCTTATTTGAATGAAAATATAAACTATAATTATTTGATTTTTTATCATATTTTCATGATTGACTTTAAAAATGTATCATATTTGAATGAAAGATGAATTATAATTATTTATTTTTTATTATATATTTTTTAAAATAATTAGATATACTCTTTTTAGTAGAAAGCTAAAAATTGATATTAACCAAATGAAAAGTATTTATTATTTTTTAAAGAAATTAAGGTTAGTTAAATTCGAATCGATGATCTTTTGTACAATGTAATTTTATTATATTTTTAATCTCACATTAGTATTTAGTTCATATTTTATTAATAAAGAGTAGAAGAGTAAATTAGTTTCTCCTAAATTTTATTCTATTTTAATTTTAATAAATATACTAAGCCATGAAGAGTGAATTGAATGAGGTAAGAAACTCTAAATCTGGTTAAAAGAAAACAATAACAATTTTTTCCCATTAAGTTGGCTTTCAAAAACTTTATTATGCATTAGCGACTTAAAGTATATTTATAAGTGTTGAAATTGTTAATCAAAAAATTAAGAAATAGGTTAAAATTTAGTTGCAGACCATAATTTAAAACTTAAAATAAATTATTATAAATATGTTTGACTACTAGTGAATGGCTGCCTGCCAAATGGTTGTCTCATTTCTCTAGTCTTTGTTGGCTAAGAAGTTTTGAAGATATTATTATTGTATTAATTTTAAAATTACATAGACAATGTGTATTAGTTTTTTTTTCAAAAAAACTAATTTGCTTTTTCTAAAAAAAGGCAAAGTAAATAGCGCTAGAAGGAGGGCTTGAACCTCCGACCTTGTGGTTAACAGCCACACGCTCTAACCAACTGAGCTATTCCAGCACCATTGAAAATGCCTGTCCATATTATTTAATTAATATAATATTTTAGGTAAGTACATTTTATTTTCCCTGCATGCGGCTGCCTTGTTCATACGTATCTTATTGAACAGGAAGAAATGGAGCTACATCTCTACTAAGTTTGCCATCTGCTTGAATTGAAACGTTAATTAGATAGTCGATTCTATTATGAAGTTAAGAAAGCTGCCAAACCAGTCTTTGTTATAGTGACGAGTTTTCCAAGTGTTTAGGAATTCCCTTGCGGAACAACCAGCAATATCTTTCCTAGCAGGCTAACACTTCATACATTTTCTTATATCTTACATTGGTTACATGATAACAAGGTAGAATGAAAGGAGCGGTTACAGCTTCAGAGAATCAGAACACAAGTTGAGCCCCGTCCCGTTATAAATGCAATGGATTAAACTTTGAGAAACATGAATCCTCTCCTTATATCTTGAACTCCAGTTGGTTCACTGCATTCAAGATTTGAACAAGGGTCAAGCAGCTTATGTCTGGCTTGGGCAACTGTCCACTGAGCAGGCCAATATGTTTCGATAATTTCGTGTTATTGTAAAAGAATCATATACTTTCCCATTTCTGCTCTAGAAGCTTCGAATTGCCGAATGCAGTAAGTTTCAACCATAGTCCTTGTCTTTGAAGAGACTCCACTTTGTTAGGAGAGTTGTGAAGTCAGCAAGGCCAGCTCCTCCACCGCCGGCCACAATGTGGATGGCTCCATTCAATGCTCCCACGTAGTTAGATTTGTCATTACTAGTGTAGATATTCTGTAACAAGCACTTGAAATTTTCAAGTAACTTACAACATTGCAATATAAAGCTTATATTCCAGTTATCATTCTGAAGCCTGCCCATCAATCTGTAACCACTGAACTCACTGCATCGTGACAATATTTCGATTCTTGTCGTTCCCTATTAAGTTGATTAGTATCACCTTTGTCATAAATAAAAAAACAATAAGAGATACTCATATGTCTCATAGACAGGACAAGTTCTATTATAGCTATGCACATGCCCTTCAAATGCTATATCCACCTTGTACTTTTGTACACCTGATTTGGTATCATAATATATTCTTTTTATTGTTGGGCTCGTCTGCATGGCAAAGGCCAAAAGGTTGGACGACGACAATAAAAAATGCCGGAACTTGGAATACCTTGCCATGAAAAGGCTTATTAAGTATTTGTTGAAATACGAAGAAAATAAACACATCATCAAGTAATGCACTATACTGGCTCAACAGGTGTCCAGCCATTTTCTACCATAGTGGCTTGTTGATGCAAATAAGTAACAAAACAAGTCTCTTAAAGGGTCATGGTCGGACACTGGCATTGTGTATGCTGCATTCCCCCTCTTTTCTTTATCAACGTAATTCGTATTAAGGAAAAAATAGGTCCAAACAATGATAAGATTTTATTTCATGTCACGGCTTTCTACATCTCTTCCTCTAAATCCTACAAACTATTCATGTAAAAACAAAACCACCCCCCAACAAAATGAACAAAGATCCAAATGAAGGAGATGCTGTCTCATGATGATAGCTCGTTGTTCTAATAGAAGGAGATTGTGTACAAAATCTTTCGCCTATGCTGTCTTTCAAATGTGACTACAATGTCGTCGATAGCATCCTCCCAAGAGTCAACTGCTTCTATCTGCACGAGAAGATGAATGCAACAGAAGCAAATGCAAAGTTAGCATCTGGCAATAAGTAGAAATCGTCTAATCAATAAAACATTCAATTAGCATATATGAACTAAATTTCTATATGTATCAGAAGTATAATGGAAGAAAATGCATCGTTAGGTTTCCATATGCATCTCAATAATACAAAAAGAAACAGTAAAATACACTGTGACCAAGTACGAACTTTGCCTGTGCATGAACATTTGGATTCACCAGAACCAGTATAGATCACATCATAAATGAACTTATGGGTAGTCTATGATAACATAAATCACTAGAGAACTACTATTATATAACGAGAAAAAACCATTAATTATTTTACCGCTTGGCATAACTCGAGTGTGAGTTTTGCTCCCACTGCAGCTTCCTCATGGTTGTCTTTGACTTCCAAATTAATCACTAATACAATCTTCATCAGTGACTGCTCTCGGTTATGAAGATCTGCAAATAATGTAATTATAATGACATGATAACACATGAAAACTTTTAGCACAAAATAAAGTCTCAACCACACAGATTACTCGTCCTAGAGCCAGGTATGACTGTTATATTGAGTTATGTACAAGCAGGAAAAAAAGAAGAAAAAAAGAAAAGAAAAATGAAACCAGTAGAACCATTTCTACTATGTCACACTCAAACAATACACTCAGCATACTAACAGGATAAACTCCAGTTGAATGACAGATGAAGACAGCTTATTATTGATTGCCAACTTTATTCTTACAGTCAAATCCACCAAGATAGCACTAAAATAGGGAATAGACCACCATGAAATATTTCCCGCCATAAATAAGGGACGAAATGATTTACCATGACAAAAGGCTGACAAACACATATAATTTCCCTTGCATACAAAGTAGATGCGACACATGGACCACAAAATTGATATTGACTAAGCCAAAATAAGCTGTCACACATATCAACCTTCAACTACCATGTCAAAAACCTTCTCTTCAAATGTAAGGATGACATCAAAGGAACCATCGGAAGCATTCTCTTGCCATCTTTGAGGTGCAAGCTTTACTGATGAGTTTCTTTTAAGCATTTGTAAAATCCCATTACGCCTATATCTGTAAATTGTTAAGGTAAGAACTCAGCACGCAGTCAAAAAATAGCAAGTTTAAATCAATTAGGCATAAAAAGTGTAGCATAGACTCAGCCATCAATTTAATGAAGGGCGGAAATAAAGTAACTTTAGAACATAAAGTTAATAAATACACATTATCAAAAGAACAGTATCACTTTGAACATTAGAAACTGTTCTTCCAGTGATCTTGCAACAGCAGCGGCCAGCAAAAGCCATCTCAATTCTGTCCATACAAAGTTTTGGTAACTGATGTAAGTAAAATACATCTCCTTGCTGCAGCTTCTCACTCATCTAGTGCAATTTGTAGTGAAATTGCTTAGTTTTTTGTTAACCATATACAAGAATCACAAAACATACTAATTTATAAGAGGTTCTTCTGTTTTTAAGGATTAAACTCAATCAATGCTAAAGGAGCCTTTTTGCTGGCATTCAACAAAGTACAGGAGTCCTGAAAATTGATCCATCCCAAGTTCCAACAAATGTTCATTGATTATAAACCTATTTCAGTCAATTGATCAATCACCATTAATGCACTCAAACACATCAATATTTTCCGGAAAAATTCAATAACATCCACACAGCATCAAAATTTTATTTAAAACAAAAACCCTAAAATAACAAGAGGGGTTTTCAGTATTAACAATCAAACTTAATTGATGCTGAAGGAGCTTCCTCGAATGTTTTGGATTAGATTTGCTTGCATTCAACAAAATGTAGAAGTTTTAGAATTGATCCATCCCAACAAACGTTCATTGATTACAAGCCGATATAGCAGTCAATTGATCAATCATCATTCATGCACACAAATACATCAACATTTTCTGTTAATTTCAACAGCATCCACAAAACACAAAAAATCGGGCATTTGTTTGCTGAATTAACATAATATTTCCAGATTGAAAGATTAAACTTAATCATTACTCAAGGAGTCTTTGTGCTCGCATTCAACAAAGTATAGAAGCCATAAAATTGATCCATCCGAACCAAAAGTCCAACCTATCTCACGCTCAATTAATGAATCACCTCTCATCATGCACACAAATACATCAACACTTTCCTGAAAATTTCAACGCCATCCACAACATAAGATCAAAAAAATCAAATCTTTTTTTCTTCGAAAGCAATTGAAATAACCAAAAGAAGGAGAGAAAAAAAAAGGGAGGGGAAGGATACAGGTCGGGGTCCTTGCGGCGGAGGTCGTCGAACATGTGCTTGTAAGGGGTACCGAAGTCGTAGACGTTGGGCTCTCGGAGGGAAGGTCCAGGGAGCTTGACATGGGCGCCGGTGCCGTAGGAGGAGACGTCGAAGGAGTGGTGCTTCAGCAGCGCGTGCGCCTCCATGCTCCTGTTCTGGTTCGACGAGCACACCATCGCATGCCGGAGCTTCATCTCCACTAGTAATCAGCTTTGACGTCAGGTGCTCCTCTTTCGCCGTCGCCGGCGTCGCCAGTGGTGGCGTAGCTCGTCGAGATTGATGCCGATGAGAAGAGAATTAGGGGTTCTTCAATTTGTAATCCGTTTTGGCATTTTTAATCATTGTCTAAGGCCAATTATTTAATTGTTTATTTTCATACAAG
Organism: Piper longum; assembly: GCA_032619315.1. NCBI lineage: Eukaryota > Viridiplantae > Streptophyta > Magnoliopsida > Piperales > Piperaceae > Piper > Piper longum. The sequence goes on along the minus strand of JAVDBV010048514.1, from coordinate 14,803 downwards.
GGCTTAATAAAAGTGTCAATGTAAATCTAGGTTGTAAATTTACTAGTTAACGAGACAGTTTTTTAAATATAAATTATATTTATATAAATGTAAATCTAATTTACAAGTTGATAGTCCTAAAAAATAAGATATAGAAAAAATTTACACCAAATTTATAACTTAAAATTCATTTATATTATAATCCCATCTACGTGAAATTAATTGTGAAATATAATTCATATTGTCATTCTAATTTAAAAATATAAATTAAATTCTCACAGTTTCACTAACCTACCCTTAATATTTAAAATGATAATAATATTTTTTCAAATCGTGAAATATTATTTATATTGTCAATTTAATTTAATAATATTAAATTCTAAACATTTTACTAATTCACCCTTACTGTTTAAAAGGATAATAATATTTTTTCAAGCACATTAAAGTATGTTAAGTAGGCTTAATAATTTTTTTAAACAAATAGATAACTTTTTTTATTCATATTCCCTTCGTGATCCATCCGTGGAGTTACTATTATTAAATTAAACATAATATTTGTCCAAACTCTAAAATAACAAGTGTGGAGTAAAACCGAGCCAAATACATTTTACTTGCAAGCTAACTTATTTTGATTACACTCTTGGTTCTAATTACCGGGCGGTCCAACCTAAGGGCATTTTTTTAACTGCTCTACCGGTTTGGAGATGAAACCGGTTCAGTTGTTAACCATTCTAACCCAACCAGAAATCAAGGTAATGGATGGTTTAGTTTAAAGCTGGGCTCGCGTGTGAACATATATTTCTGTCTATTCTACCATTCTAAATTCTTAAAATCTCATACTCGCAACACAAAAAATTTGACTCCTAAAGTTGACTAGGATAAAATTATTTTTTAAGAAAAAAATTGATTGTTGTAGCACAGAATCAGCAGACGAAAAGCCTTTTAAAGATCCGAACACAAACTCTCTACCAGCTGAAATAATGCTCAAGGACAATGAAAAAGAATAAGCAAGCAATGGGATCGGTGTCCTTGCAAGTGACAAAGAAGAATCCCTGATTGTTTGCAAGGTACAATCAGCTTTCCTTGGGGGTAGTCCACTCTTGAAACTTATGGAGGCTTCCTGGGAAATCAGTGAAGAGTCCATCAACTCCTATAACATTCAACCAATAATCATATTCTGCGTATGGGTCCTGGTGGAAGTTGTAGTGCAGGAAGATATTCTCATTCCTGAAGGTATAAGGATGTACCTGAAATTCATGTTTACATAGTTATCATCGTTTGTGATGTTTTATTATCTATCAATCAAAGAGAAACCAGCCCGAATTGACATTAGCTTGAAAATGTTGGCAAACCTGCAAATTATGTGCATGCGCCTTTGCCACAATATCTGAAGGAATGGACAACATATTGTGATCAGGAGGAACTATTGTATCTTTCCATGGTCCAATCCCAACAACGTATTTCCTTATGTAATCGAAGTACTCATCCGAAGTTATTTCTGCATATGTCTGTTGAATCATTTAGAATCAAATCTATCTATCTATCTATTTATGTGTTGAGGCAAGCAAGCAGACAAGATAAACCAATATGAGAAAGAAACCTGATTTGTGTCTTGAGTTGGTACGTCAAAATCATCTATCAAGAAGACTTTAGGTGAATCTGTCATTTTGGAGACATAGACAAGTGAGGTTGGAGCAAAAGACTGTATAAAGACTGGTTGCTTTTTCCATTCCTCTGACAGGTATGAACCTCTATATCCATACTTGAGAAGAATCTCCACAAATTTGTCTTCATACTTCTTCCCATCACGCCATTTAACCTTTCAACACAACTCCATAGTTGGACATTATTGTGCGTATGCCACAGTTTTTTTACCAAAGACCACAAAGCATCCAACATGTGATATTCTCGCATGGAAAAGAAAGCAAAGACAACTTACATGTTGGTTGATAAAAATTGGATTCTTCATCTCTGGATAGATTCCAACCACTCTTGGAGCATCAAGTGCAATTGATATGAATTCCTCGAAGGTAATTATTGGTAATTTCCCTGTAAAACACAAGTGAAGAGTTCTCAGCTTTCTTGCTTGTAGCATCCATTCTGCTAGCTTGTCTGAGAATAGATCATATGGAATATAGAAAAGATACAAGATATTGGCGAAAGAAACTAACCATCGTACTCATGATCTCTGAACTTATATCTCTGCTTCGCTCGCAATGTTTTAATCTCTTCATACGTGAAGTCAACTGCAGAACATATAATTTATACAACGAGGGAGAAAAGAGGATAAAATAGGACGGGTGCAAGAAAAAGCATGTAATGGTATTGGCAGAGTTGTAAATCTCAGAAGAGCTATCAATGAGTGACAATGGTGTAAGTGGCAGTAACATTTGTTATGATAAAGCCAAAAAAGTGACCACATATACCAACAAAATGCCCAGTTGTATTCACTCCTTCAACTTCGTAGGTTCTTTTACGGTCAGCAAACTCTGGATGGCTTAAAACATCAGTTGTATCATCAAAGATCACATCATGGTGGCATATGAGGACACCATCTTTTGTAGCAAGAACGTCAGACTCTATGAAATCTGCACCTTCTTCAATAGCTCTCTGCATTTAAGCGCATTTAAGCATAGAAATTCTCATAATGCAGGTATTGTACCCTCTACTAATATGTGAAAGAAACTCCTCTACATTAAAATTACTATATGTAAAGGTGCTTCTCTATCTCTTGTTCTGATGATCAATATCTCTAGCTTTAATTTCCATTACCATCTTGTTAAATTGCTGCATGAATTTTAGTATACATGTAACTTTATCAAAGGATTTCGATCCAATCATCTAAAAGTCTGACATTCATCATCCAATGAATAAAAAAATTTTGACAACTTTTGGTGTGACTTAGAAATCATGGACATGCAGACAGAAGAGAAGAAGAGATGAACCATGTAAGACAGGGAAGTTTCTTCAGGAATCTCTCCGTTCGCACCACGGTGAGCTACATTGTAAGGGCGAAAGGTTTGAAGCTGCTGCTTACCACCATGGTTGACTTTGCTAGGAAGTGGGTAAAGGGGCCTTCCTTCACTGGGCAGTAAAAAGCATTGCCCAACCAAAATGAAGAGAAGAATAGAAAATCCTGAAATCGTAATTGCAATCTCAACAGAAAGTTCTCCCTTATATGCAGTTGTATACAAAAAAATGCGCACTTGGCATTGCAATATGGCCTTCTGATTGAAGAGATCATAGCACTTCTAAGTATGATTCCTATCATCTTTGTTAAATCCATACAGTAGTCACCGCAAATGCAACACAACCAGATTTGATAATCACCAACAGAAATCATAATTTTCCCAAAACACAAAAAAAAAAGTCTGCCCACTTGATCAAAAAACACAATAAGAACTAAGAAGGTACAATAATAGCTACTTCAAACAACAATATACGTTTGTGATTGTTCCACTAAAACAATCCAACCATGAAATCTTCCAAAATTAATCAAATCAAGAATGATCACACCAACAAAAAAAAACGTTTAAACTAAAAAACAATTTCTTTCCAGGAATCAATCAATGTGTTCGGGAAAATTCGTACACCAAACGAACACCAATCAAACAACATCAAATCTACCACCAAGACAAACCGAAAAAAATAATGTATACAAACGAAAGCAGCCCGAAAGACTCAACCTTTGAACTCACCATATAGATTCATAGCTCCAACTCTTCCTTACTGCCAACCTTAAACCTCACGAACAGATTCAAAGCAGACCCATTTATGCAGTAGAAGATCATAACCTTTCCATCATCTCCGTGGGGATATTCAATCCGCAGACGGGAATATTCGGGTCGGACGTTTGGATTTGGAGAGATGAACGCGCCAGTCTGTGTTCCCAAAAACGATAAACTCGAGTGGAAAAGAGCGGTAAACCTTGCAGCGTTGGACGAAATGATGACGTGGAGAGTTTCTATTGGCGGAGACGGAGGGGAGAATCTAGTGGGGAGTGATGTTTTGGGTTAATCTGTGTGATTATTGGGTTAATGTGAGGCTAAAGTATGGATTGAAGCTGTTAATGATTATACATTATAGTAAAAATCCAAAACCACTTGGGTGTAGGTGGGACCATAGTTGCTTGGAAAAAAAAAGAAACATGGGACCACAGTTTCAAAAAAATGGGAAAGCACCCAAATAAATTTTATTTTTACTTAAAAAAGATTAATTTATTTTTAGTACTTGACTGCCCGTATGTTATTTATTTATAAAACATAACTTTTTATAGAATCGGTTTGAATATGTTCAATGGCTAATTCATAGACTGATTAAGCTCGATATATACTCAATTAAATAAAAAAGATCAACCCAAAATTTGGATCACTCAAATAAAATATGTTTGGATTTGTATAAACTTGACTCTCTAATCTTGGTGTTTTGTATAAAATACACTTTTCACTTTTTCAGTATTTTTTGCAAAACATTATTACATTAAATTAATTATTTTATAGCAATTTTGAATCACAATATAAGGTTCGTATGCATGACACTTTATCATTTTCTGTAGCATATTATTATAACAAATTTGGGAACCCTTAAGTTTTTTTCATTTTTTTATTTTATATTTATGTATGGATAATTTTTTTGGCTAGTTCAAAACTATTTCAAGCTTGACTGCTTGTGAGTATTTACTAAGCCAAGCCACAACACATATTTTGGCCACTAGGTGTTTACATACTCTTAATTATATCTTAACCATATTGTTCATGTATAATATGTTTCTACCTTATTATCTATTGTTTCTCCATTATCATCAAATTAAACATACACAAACATGGTAAAAAAACTACTACCATTTATTGTTTATTTTAGCTCGTTATTCATTTTCTCTAATTTTATAAAATTTCTAAATGCCAAGATTTTTTATTTCAGGCTCTGAATTTTTTTCAGTAGAAAAAAGAGCGATTTTATTCCAAGGTAAGGAGACTTTTTGCATCCTTAATCAGTCCACGACAAATTCAATGGGTTGAGAAGTTGTCAAACACCCAACCTCGAAGGAGCCCCCTCCACCAAGGCAAGTCAGACAAGGTAAACAGAACAAAAACAGCCACCACAACGACAATACGTTTCTATTTTAAACAACGGTTTGGATTCAAAATGCCAAGATAGACGATAATAAACCAAATTTATTATCATCTACACTAAATAGCTTTTTGTGTTTTGGACACAGGGTTTTCACTCGATAGGCCCAAGGTTTGACACAGTTTTTAATTTTTTATTTTAGCGGATATTGTAACATGTAAGTGTGGAACCAAAAACAAAGAGACAAGACGCGCGCAGGAAACGTTACAAGTTAGAAAAAATAGGAAAGAAAAGATCCTGATATAATTATGTACATAACGATGTAATACTAAAAAACACGGTTGTTTTGAAAAAAGAAGGATAGAATCTCATATATGACCAAAATCACCGAATATGAGGCCAGTGGGAAAAAGTCTCCGTTTGCGACAAAAGAAGTGGCCCAAACTGGGTTGAAAAAATTGTCAAAATGACAATTAAAAGCAAAGGTGATAGGCCGATTGCATCTCCGTTCATAAAAGAGGATAGCATTATTGCTGAGCGAAAATCCAATACAATCATTTTCATGAAATAGCAGTCATTTGTCAAAAACAATTCTGCTTTAGCAGTCCACTCCGAAAAAAAGATTAAGCATTCCCAGCACTTGAAGCTTGCTGCTTTCAAGAGTTAATATTTTCAACGGATAAAGGATATACAGTTGAGAGGATGGAACTCATCCACGAATTGCAAGTCCTGTTGACTTCTGCTCTTTTACATGAAAATGGGCATAGTTGATGACACAAATGGTGAATAGGCCATATACTTTCACACCACATGAACAGTGTTTAAAAAAAAAAGAGTTATAAAAGTATACAAGTAAGCCCAACAATTGCACATACTTATGCCCATTTAACTGTACCAATCCAAAAAGTGTAGAGAATGCGAGGACAAAAAAAAAAACGAAAGAAATGTCATGATACCCTTGTTCAGTTGAATAGCTTGGGACAGCTCCTTGTTGCTGCTTTCAACATTGTGTGCTTGCACCGCCTGAAAGTCACAATTCAATTGTCATAAGATGGCATAAGCAAAACTTGTACATCTTGTACATTACTTTGTAAAATGCATTATCAGCATATGAGAATACTAGGTTAATATGAAAAACTACAAGTCATGTTTAGAACATAGTTTCGAGCTAGAAGTGGACATAAAACAAGTAACTGGTTGATACCAGAAATTTCTAAATCCTTAAATCCTACACAACAGCAAAGAGTGCAGAGAACAGAAGGCGTCACAACTCAACTCTTAACTATTTACACCTAAACAGAAAGATTGAACGAGTATTCTCACAGCATACACCATCCATATCCCTAAATCTCACCTTTTCAACGGCATTATCAAACAGTGTACACTCCCAATTATGCCAAGTACAAAGTCATAGCCCTTTGGGTATCCGGTGGAAGAAGAAGACAAAGTCATTGTATGTACTATATGGTTTGTGGAAAATACGCAGCACAAAAAAACATGGAAGCTTTAAGTCCCTGACACAAGAAGATCCCAAATCTAGTACAAACATACATTGCTTCATAATTACAAAAGATCAGACAGGGTGACATCCAACTTTCATTTTACAAAGATGAGTCGGAAAGGAATAGTAAACTGCTCATATATATAGTTGCTCAATTTGTTGGGCCTGTTGCAAAACATGAGTGTACATGATATGATTTAATGCTGACATCTCAAGCATTTTTGTTTCCGTTACACAAGTGGCATCAAGAAGGCTCGTCAATTCTACCTGCCCGAGAATATGGCATTATTAACCAATCTACTTATTTACATATAACTAGTTCCTAGTTCACAAGGAAAGACAAAAGCACCTGAAGGGCACATGTTTCATCATAACTAGCTCAAGTACTTGGAGTTTAAGTGAGGCAGATGCCACATCATGCTCTCTAAAATCAGCACCATCAGATGTTGATGATTCCAAAATTTTTGCCACATAAGCTCCTTTAAACTTTTTTCTGGAAACCGTTCAATTAATGATCTCCTGAATGCATACGGCACGCAGATGGTCAAACTTGGAAGTGACTGAATGGAGTTGCTCACTTAAAATTAACACCTGCAGGGATGTTGGAAGACAAGAAGAATTAGTTTCTTGACAGAAAGGAAACATTTGCTTCATTAATAAAAATAATAGATATAGATATGTATGCAATCTTTTTCTATGGGAATTGTGAGCTACACATGACATTGACAGAACATTTCAGTAAAACAACGCAACCACTTAAATTACACAAAGCCTACTAGTAAAAGATGAACGCCAAGGATAAGAGGATAAGAAGAGAACACAAAGGCTCACATTTGCAACATGATAGAACAATGATCAAACATTTAACTTTGAAAACTATATTGAGATATAGAATCAAAAAGACTTTACCAAAAAGGAAGAACTCAACTTTTACAATAACAGATTATCCTGTTAGAAGTTAACATCATCTGAAGTGATGGATATGAATAAAAAGAAATTCTGAGAAACAGATTGATGAAACACAAGCTAGCAAATACTAAATGGCAAATAAAGGTAAGGGTATCATACCCCACCATGCCCATGTGCAACAAGATCAGCATTTGCTTTATCTTCACCCAAGGAAAGCCATGTTCCGGAGTTCTGAACCTCAAGTTCTCCATTAATACTATCCTTTAGAATATCTATCTGCTCCTTGCATGCTTTTATAAAAACGCTGACCTGAAGAAAGAGAAAGCCTATGAGAAGACTCAAGAAACTATAATGATGATGTCAAAGCCGAAGGAATAGGAACGAGTTCACGTCTCATACAACTCTGTGGACTTCAGAGATTTGCTAGTATATCCAAGGTAAAATTAATGCTAAAGTCATCCCAATTTAATAACTAAATTCACATACCACAAGCAGTGCTAAAAAAAAAATTATTGCACATAATTGCAACTTTCTCTGTGTATTATTTGACTTTCACCTCATGCTCAATACTATCTCGCTCTTGTTCGGTAGTGCGGTGAAGATCCACATAATCCTTTCCATGTTTCACAATAAAATGCTAATGCTTTCAAGCTGTCATATAGAAAACAAGAATCCAGAAAATTATCATGAGAGATTATGGGAGCTAAAAGGAAGATTAACTCAAGTGTGTTCAGTAAAATGACACATAAATATGGTGTGATTAACCTTAACACGAATGAGATTGGAAAATTTTAATTGTAGCAAAGTACCGTTCTCCGTGCTGCTTTAGTAAAACCTGACTTTTGCAGAGGTTTACGTAACATCATAGACAATAAATTGCTGCCGCCTTGACCTGCCAAAGCACACACCTATTATTAATACAGTTGGCGCCAAATTAGGCAACTAGAGTACGCCAAATTTCAGATATAACCCAAGGCATCTGAAACTAATCTACAAACAGATCCAAAATATACAGATCCTTCATAGGATACTACCCTCAGCACAGGAAGAAAAACCTAATTCAGCAATTTAGGTTGAGTGACGACCAAACAATCCAAGCAATAATATGATCATTATCATAAATCCAGTATGCCAAACACATCGGTATGTGCAACTTTGGCATCTCATTCTTGGCCAATACCATCAAGCTTCAGACGAACTCATCAACTGTTCTATCTATCATAAATCCATCAAATATTTTGCAACACTCCATCAACCACTATCGTAAAACTCCCACAGCCCCATGAACACCTAGCAAAACGAAATTGCTGATTACTATCTACTCTAACCGCCATAACCAAAGCATTGAGAAAAACAGACCCATGGAAAATCAATGCCCCAAAATCCCACAGATTATCATACGACTCCATGCCCCAAATCAAAAGCGTAGCCACGGAGATATCAAAAATCGAAACTTACGGACGGAAAATTAGCAAAAAATTGGAGCTTTATGGAGAAAAATACCTCATCGTGCCCCAACGAAGCGGCGGCGAGGCGGACCCTATCCTTGAAATGCTCGCATATCTCCATTCGCCGTCAAATCAAAGCGCGCGACCACCACCTGCATACGACGTCCATCGTGACGGCATTGCACCAAAAGAATACACAAACAGACACTCAACGACAGGTAGAAGGGAGGGAGGGAGAGAGAGAGAGAGAGAGAGAGAGAGAGGAGGTGGAGCATACCTCCGGCGAAGATCTCGGCGGCGGCTGGGTGAAGAGGAAGAAGACAATGCCCGAGTAATGCCCGGCGTGCATTCTCGGACATTGTCCGGAATTTGTCCGCCACTGTCCGCGTCCATTTTCAATTTAAAATGGGGATGCGACGAGCGGGGAACGATTCGCGTAGTCCCGGCGTCTCTGAGATTCTGCGACTTCGTTGTCGGCGGAGGTATTCGATCCGATCCCCTGAATCTTCGCTGTTAAATCTTGGTATAGCCTCGTAGAGTTGCGATCTTGATCGTGCTCTGGTGGTATTTTTTGTGTGTTTTGGTGGATTCGACGGTTCGCTTTTTTTCTAGGGTTTAGATGTTTGTGGTTTCGTTTTGTTGGAGAGGTTTTTTAATTGGTTGTGATTGTTTGTTGGCTGATTGTTGATGATTGGTGGGCTATTTTTTGATACGTTGTGGTGGCTATTCTGTGATCTTCCGGGCTTTGGATTGCGTTGAATGAAAAATCTAGTTTCTTGTTGAGGTTGAAGTTTTTTTTTTTGCGTGTTTAGGTCCAAGTTTTGTTCCGGTTGGGGTTGTAGTAGTTGTTTATGATTGATATAGTGTATTGTTTGTTGTGACTAATTTTTCTGCTCGACAAGAATCAACTGGTGATGGCCTATGATTATTTCTATGCTTGATGGTTATGTGCAACCGAATTACCTTTGTTCTGCAGTTTTTAACTGGTCGCAATCGACTTGTGACAATAAAATTCTAATCGTGAATGTTGCATGGTGTGCTTTTGAACTTTTCCATTTTTTTTCTAGTTACGGTGTGATATATTTTGTTAGTGCTGGCCACTGTGCGTGACATTGTATAGGTCAACTAATTTACTAAATTAACTAGATTATTAAATTAAGATGACTTGCAGCTACATGTCTGTCTTTCTGGATTTATCGTATTGGTTGGTACTATTTGTGTTTTGCATGAAAAGTGTCTTTCATGTTGGTTTTTTTTTTTATAATCTTATATTAGAATTCAACTTTGTTAATTAAATGATATAGTAAGGAAAGATCATTATTCATTAGGGTCTAATATGTTAGTTGGGTCTATTATGGATCGGGCAATGTAACTCTTAAGTAGGCTTATGGCCTATTAATAGCATCAATGTAACCCCTAAGTAGGTTAATAGCGTCAATGTAAACCCCTATTGGGTTTATGGTAACTCCCAAGTGGGTTACCATAAACCCACTTGGAGGGTTACATTGGCACTATTTATATGTCAAACCAAATAGGTGTTAGTAGCTTCAATTTAACACCCATAGCGTCAATGTAACCCCCAAGTGGGTTTGCGGCAACTCCCAAGTGGGTTACCGTAAACCCATTTGGGGGGTTACATTGGCACCATTTGTAGGTCAAACCCTCTAGGTGTTAATAGCTTCAATGTAAACCCCCAAGTGGGTTTATGGTACCATAAATCCACCCACTTGAGGGTTACATGTAGTCCCTGATTATCTTACCTTGTTATATAATCTTACTTCTCGAACTGTTGGACTTGAGTTCTTTCAACAAGTACTGAAAATTTCTTAACCTTTTTCCTTGTGGGATTTAGTGCAAGCATTCCTGATAAAAGAATGGCATCTCAACATCTTCAAGCGGTAAATTTTCTATATGTATCTAACCTTTGTTTTGGTTGCTTGAAACCTAAAAGTTCTGCTTGTCTTGGCAAGAGAGTTAACTAACTATTATTTGGCTTGCAGGTGTGCAATACATTTGTTGAACAATATTACCTCTTGCTTCGTAGAAACCCCGAAATAGTTTGCAATTTTTATCAAGACTCAAGCACAATCAGCCGCCCTGAACCAGATGGTTCTATGAGTTCAGTTTCAAACAAGCATGTAATATATATTGCCTTTGTAGCTTATTTCTCTTTTTTTTAAAAAGTTAGTGTCCACTAATAACAACTGGTTTGACATTTTCTTTGTGCAGGGAATCAATGGGAAAATCTTATCACTGAATTATAACAACATGAAAATTGAGATAAAGACAGCAGATCCTCTAGAGTCGCACAATGGGGGAGTACTTATACTTGTGACGGGCATTGTCACAGGGCTTGACAATGTGAAGCGGAAGTTTGCTCAAACTTTCTTTCTCGCTCCTCAAGAAAATGGATATTTTGTGTTGAGTGATGTGTTTCGATATATTGATGATGGTGCACCAATGGAAACAATGTCAATTTCAGTCAATGCTTCAACCATGGATCATCTTGAAACTGATGTGTCCCTTGTTCAAAGTATTATACAGTGGTACTTATTTCTGAACTGAGTGGAAGCTTTTTACAGAACCCTTATTTCTTTTGTGTGCTTGTCTGCTTTCAGATGGTAACAGGACCTTGGAGAGTGATGTGCCTGAACACTCTGGTTGTGATCTGCCTGAACACGCTGGTTCTGTTGCCGAAGATATGAAACACAATGAAGAGATGGTTGGGAGCCAGTCAGAAAAGAGTTATATTCACCAAGAGGAATCATCATCTCAAGCTCCTTCTAGTCAGAATGAGATTGGAAAGGCCACGGGTGCAACTCCTGAAGATGCTCCTAAGAAGTCATATGCATCTATTGTAAGACAATCATTTTTCACAAATTTTTACTGATTTTTGTACAAATCCCTTTTTTTATTATTTATTGAAGACTATTGCAACACTCAATTCTTAAACTTGCGAATGGTGTCTTATGGAACTGGCAGTAAGGTTGAATGGTTATCCATTTTCTTTTGTTGCCTGTTCTCTATGGTCAATTTGAATGTAGTTTTATCCTTTCTTGGTGACCAACGTTACTTTTTGATTAAATCTCATTGATTTGAGTTAGGTTTGGTTATTATATGGTTTTTTTAACTGGTTATAGAGTGGGTTCCATGATCAAACTCTCTATCAACTGCAGGTGAGAGTTGCAAAAGAGAACAAGGTGATGAATTCCTTGGGCATATCTAATGGTTCGATGAAGGTGACTTCTGTAAAGACTGAAAAGACGACATCAGCCACAGCTGCTTCATCTTCTGAGGGTTTGGCTTCCCCTCCAACTCCCCCAACTCCCCCAGTTGCTAATAGTGACAATGTCCCTGGAAGCAACAGCAATCATGATGAAGGTATTACCGTCTGCATATGTCTCATTGAGGAGTTCATTTTTATTAAGTTGTTCACATTTACACATGGCTGATTTGTTGTATGTGTGTTTAATTCTTGCAGCTGAATCTCACTCTATATATGTCCGAGGTTTGCCGCTTACTCTCACAGCTTCTCAGTTAGAGGAGGCATTCAAGAAATTTGGACCCATTAAGACAAATGGCGTGCAAGTTAGGAGTAAGGTTTGTTTATTATCTTTATAGTCCATTTACAATATTTGAATCTGGGTAGCATATGGCTAACATGTCAAGCTGTTTATGTTTGCCAAGCAGCAAGGGTTCTGTTTTGGTTTTGTTGCCTTCAACTCCGCTAGCTCTGTGCAAAAAGCTCTTGAGGTATAAACGTGCTCATTTATAATCATTATGCTAGTGAATCATCTCTATGTCTAGTCTTTAATTTTTTATAGAAAATGAAGGTTTAATTAAGGAGGGCTTAATGTTTTATTTGTCTAAGGAGTAAAACAGAATTTAGGGACATAATTATCCTACAGATTTCATTTCTTTATATTCAAAACGGAGTAAATGCCTATTAAGTTAATCAAGAGCATCTCTTAAGTCTGAAAATTAGTACTAGAAGATGTTATGATTAGTAACGGCTTACAGTTCAACAAAATAAACTACCGGGATGGAGGGTGAGGGCACCAGTGTATTTTTAACTTGTAGAGAAGAAAACATTTACTACATACTTTTTTGTCTTTCTTCTTTTTGTGTGCTTCTTTTGGCTGAGTTTCGGAGAGAGATAATCAAAGCTACGATCAACAAATATAATATTAATCATAAAATTAAAAATAAAAAACTGTTATTGAACTTAATGAAAGAGGAAAGGGACAAGTCTTAATAAAGACGAAGAGGATACATGTTTTAGCTGCCTAATTTCCTCATTTGAAATGAATGTGCGTTTTTCATAAAGTTTCTGTGAGGACATCTGAGATTTCATATGGCTGTTATTGCTTTCAATGTTCAGGCATCACCTGTCTTGATACTGGGAAAGAAAGCCTTTGTCGAGGAAAAGCGGGGTTCAGCTTCTCAAGGTGACAGAAATTTCGCATAGTTCTATATTGGAATTATCTATTTATAAAATTGTTCTGCTCTCAGTGAATGGCAGAGGCAACGGTAGAGGGAGGTTTTCGTCCCCGAGAGGTGGCAACAATGGTGCATACGGTGGTGACTTCTACAGGGGAAGATCAAACTATGAAGCTCGAGGATTCTATGCTGGTGAGTTTGGAAACCGTGGAAATAACAATGGAAACCGAGGGAATGACCACAATAATCGGAGGGGTGATTATGGAAACCGTGCCAGGGGCTTGTTTGCTCGTAACGAATATCAACGTGTTGATCAAAATGGAAGGAACGAAATGGCAGCCAATGGGGGAATGAAGCAGGCAACTGTGGCTGCATGAACAGACCATGTTGGATCCTGTCCTTTCTCGCTAACTCAACAGCAGCTTCTCGTTTTTGGAACTTGAAGTTCGATTTTAGTTTCGCATTATCAAAGCAATTTTGGTTTTTCATCTTTTATTAGCTTTGTCTGATATTAAACTAGTGAGTGTTTAGTTAAATATGACATTCAGAAACATCAAAATATATTGTTGAAAGTAATTTATCCGATTGATATGAATTTTTGGAAGCCCCTACCAAGCTTTAGGCCATTATATTCTTGTTTGTCTCCTTTGTGTTTTTTTTTTTATTGTCTCCATGTTCCCATTAAATGGGAAGCAAATAACAGTCTGCATGAACATGCTTTAATTGACTCTGTAATCATCAATCGTAATATGTAGCTGCTGACGAAGAGATTTGAATGACGCTAAAGACGGTGCTGATCTAGCTTGATTAATTTCGAACGGTGTTCCTTCGTGCTTAACCCCACCTACCCCCTGTTTTTTTTACGTCTATTTTTTAATTTTACTAGAATATATAAGGGTTTTTTCGTCGGTCTTATTGTATTTCACCCTTTGTCACATTGTAATTGATTATGGCCCAATAGAGTTATATAATACTAACTTAGTTGAATATTATATCATTATTATTATTATTGTTATTATTGTTATTATTATTATTATTATCATTACAAAAATATTGAAAAATAATTCTATCCAAACTAGAAATTCTAAAGAAACATGTAAATTTTAGCATATTTATAATCATATTATTGAATTAAATTTGTTAATAGTCATAATTAATTATATTTTTATATAATTTAATTTTTATTTATTTATTTATTATTTATTATTAAGAAAAACTTAGAGTGTGATTATAGCCGAATTAAAAATCTAAAAAATAAAAATTCCATTTGATTATTACTTATTAATACTCACTCAATTAAGAATTTTACTTATTTTACAATAAAATCAATATCACTTTTAATATTTATGTATAAATATTACCTTTTAAAAATAGATATTTTGTCAATGTTAAATAAATATTCATTATTTTTATTTAAAAATAATAACTTTAATATTTTCAAAATGTTTTTTAATGT
>JAVDBV010048513.1:43296-53825 GCA_032619315.1 Piper longum | reverse complement strand
CCCCCCCCCCCCCCCCGTTGCTATTCTAGCAATTGATTTACATGAGCACTTCTTCTTTTTTAAAACAATTGTCTTAAAAATTTGCTAAATATAGGGCAAGTGCTGCAATATAAGTACACACAATTAAGTTCAGTTTTGCACAAAAATCTTGCTCTCCTTTCCAAATTTGTGTTGTGTTCTCTTTAAAAAAACTGGGGTACTTGTAAATGCCCACAAATTATTCTAGGGGATCAGCAGGGGGGGTGGAGGAAACAGAGAGAGGTAGCGCCCTCCTTCGTTGTGGATGGGGAAGATAGCCACAGTGGGAGGAGGAGATCGGCCATGGCAACCAAGCAAGAGGGGCAGGTGAACCGGGAAGGCGGAGGCTTCTAACTAAAAAGTATATTGTTAAAGAATTCATTTATAACATTGTTGGCTTATCTCCGGGGCAGGTGAACCGGGCACATTGTTTCAATCTCTTTTCCCTGAGTGAAAAAGTTGAAACCCAAATAATATATTTATCTCAATAGTTAATATAAACTACATAATAGAAAATTTTCTCCATGTTTTATAAAACCTAACTTTCTTTTCTATATTTCTAGATTTTTAATGGTGAGTATGTAAACTTATTTTAGTACTACAATATGATCATTCTAGCACAAAAACCTCGGAAGTGGACTTGCAGGTTTTGCACTAGAATTCAACCTCTATGCGTTGCTGATCATCAAGAACATAACTTCCTTCATCTTTCACACCCATTTTCTCTTCATTACACTTATTCCCGGGAATAGGATGGACAACAATAAAAGGAGGTAGCAAGGAATATGTGAGCTCAGAAAGTTTTTCCATTTCTTGCTCCATCAAACAATGTATGTCGTACAATACCCGGTTCATATCAAACGGTCCTGCAATCTCGCCACTTTAACATCCAGTCATCCATGTAATGTATTGGTTGATGTCATCCTTAAAATATAGAAAGAAGAAGATAACATTATTTTTAAGCATCACAAAATATTACATGCATAGATTTAAAAATATTGTGATTGAAAACAGGTATTATAAATTGTGTTGTTCTTGAACCTAGAAGAATGACCTTATGAATACACAAATATTTGATATGAGCAGAACATGCCCCAAGGTACAATAACTTTAAAAAGATTAATGAATAAACAAATCTATGAAAAAAGGAAAATAAAACAGGAGACAAACTAATTAAAACTTCACCAATGAGATAGATGATGGTGGAGATATTCATTCGTACAAACAGATGTTAGTAGTAATAACCAGTGCTTGAATATTGCTAATGGTAAACCATGCATGAGAGACCAGATGCCATAACTAGTTGCTACAATGTCCTTTTGCAACAACTTCAAAAAATGTGAGCAATCCAAAACATAGACTCCCTCGCTAAAAAAATAAACAAAGCTAAATCCATAAGCTCAACATAAAACGAACTACTTCCAACCTCAACTTAATGGTTTTTGCACAATGTTGTTAAGGCCTCAGACTCTTCCCCAAAATCCTGAAGTATAAATTATTTTTTGCATAAACGAATAGACTCTTCTTTTAAACCACAAAAACTATATCAGAGATAAGCCAACAATGTTATAAATGAATTCTTATTAGATAATAAAACAGATTATATTATCATAATATTTTAAAAATAAACCCTTATTTAAAAAGAGTTTACTTCTAGATGAGATAAATGATAATAGATATACTTATTATTTTGTTACTTATTATGTTTTAATGGATTGAAATTTCCTACTTTTTCTAACACAAATATACTCACTTTAATTAGTAAGAATAGATGCGTAAATAACATACATGGGGAAGAGATTTTAGCATAGACGCTTTTTCTGATGAACCCATTAAAAATTCAGACATCTCCACATTAAAAATGACCGTGTTGGTTCTTCTTGCTTAATGATCATCGCCACAAGTGTGAGACAAAGGAAGACAATTCAAGATAAAATGTGCACACTATGGATCCCCTTATAAACATATTACAGAAGAAACCAGTTTCATATGACAAAAAATAAAAAAGAACTACCACAGATATGAAGACCAAAAGAAAGCATTACTAGTGAATACACATCCTAAAAGCGTCTTGCCTAGCCAAAAAAGTTTTGCTCTTGATGAACATGTAGCTACAACGGCATGGTGACCCAGTCTTCCACCTATCAAAACTATAAATACTACAAAACAAACATTGAACACAGCATCTTGGTTAGTAATCTGACATAAACACAGAAGATTGGTTAGACGCGCGACGAGCAAGAACAAATTCCTTTCTAGGTTCACCCTAAAGAATGCAAACACACCCCCATACTCGATGTTAGAACCTAACCTATGGAAGATGATAATTCAGATATCCGATACGTTATTTCCACAATTTCACCATCTTATCATGACTAGCGGAGGCTACTAGACCCATTACGCTGGATGCTGCCAGGGCCGAAATGAGACCTTCGTGTGCTGTAAGAGCCATGGTGTTCTTCTCTGCAATGTTCCATATCTCCAGAGACTGAAAAGGAAACCAAGGAAGAGGACTGTTACGTCACTTGAGCTACACACAAGAAGCACAAAATTATCATTGAGAGACTACTTGCCTGATAACAGCCAATAACCAACAGAGATGGATAAGTCGGGTGGAAAACACAGGAATGAAATTTGCTGCCATTGCAACTTAATTCATGCACCAACTCTCCTTCACTTCCTGAACCAAGAGTCCACACACGAACAGAATCTTCACTAACAGATGCAACGAAGTCACCAGTAGGATCCCAACATATCGAGTCCACTGGTTTTGTGTGCCCCTGCAACCGCAAACCATAAATAACAATAGTTACAACAGCTACGTGATTATCAAACCAATCAACAACAATGAGGGGACAAATTATCACTGTCATCCCCACATAAAGGGAAGAGAATTTGCAATGAGATGGATCGGCATATTACAAAGTCGCTTAAAAAATGAAATGTGCATCGGTCACCTGAAGGGAATGTCTGCACACTTGAGTCTCAACATCAAGAATTGATACAATATTCTCAGATGCCGCAGCCAGATATTTCCCCAGACGTGGCTGAAATCGCATCTGCGTAATCCCACCCTGTAGCCAAAAAGACAAATAGAAAAGTGCTTATGAATCTGAAGAGCCAATCAAAATAATGAAATGTCCAGCAGTTGCAATTCTTCAATAGAAGTTTCAAGTTTCAAAGACCATGTCTTTGAAGAATAAAAGACAAGCAAGCATATGCTCCATTAGAGATCATAGACCATTGCACAAGGTCCTTTCTGAGATCAAGTCAGGAGTACCACATCCAGTGTATACCTTAAAGACTCTGGGGCAGCTGCCATTATTGACGCTCCAATATCGAATTTCACCATCTCCGTCACAAGAGCAGATGAGATCCTCTTTATTTGGATGAAAGTCTAAAGACATAACAGAAGCTGAATGCCCCGTGAAAGTTCTCAGTGAATAATTTGGCTGGGAAATGAAGAAATTATTGTCAATAATATGAAATTTTGTAGAAAAAAAAATGAGATGAAAGAGAAAACAACTCCAGGTACTCACGTTGTCAGCATCCCATACCCTAACAGTTTTGTCAAAAGAAGATGTAGCCAGACGAGGCAGGCTTGGACTAAAACGAACGTCAGTAATCAAAAGAGTATGTTCTTCTAATGTTGTTTTTGGCTTTAAGGAATCTGTATACCACAACACTGCCTGCAGATTAAGATTGGAAAATTAATACCACACAAAATCACGCAATCTATAAGCAATAATCTAGCTTTCAAGACAGCCGATTCTAATCTACTTAACACCATTTAGGAATTTTACGGCGGTTGACAATTTCAATGCAGTTCAATTCAGTGTTTACAAATTAACATTAAAATTTCCACATAAAATGGTGTAACATGAAAAAAATTAGAGGCATGCATCACAAACACAAGAAATTAATGCAATAACTAGAAAACTGAGAAACCAGGAACATTCAAGAAACAAATATTAGGAGTTAGCAATATAGCATCCACTAACATAGACTTCATTCCAGAGAAAAAATCCAAAGATAGACTAAATAAGCACGCTAAAATCTGGTCGGAAAACTGATTTGAGAGATCTTGCCTGACATCCTCATGTAATCTACTTTGCATGTTTATGACTACACTAGTCTATAATCAAAACATCTAATGAATGTATTTGCAATAATAGCTACCACATAAAAAGATCACACTTGGCTTCAAGCATCACCTTCTTGTCATGGCCTCCAGTGGCAAGCAGCTTTCCATCAGACGAAAAATGACAACATACAACTTTATTTCCACTTGCTCGGATGTTGCCACATTCATTAAATGAGAAACCTGGTTTAAAAATATGATGTCAACAAAATCATTACAGCGAAGTATACTCACCTTAAGAAAGATATTGACTTAATAAAAGTGATCCACCACATTCCACAATTCTAAGTGATATAGATAATTACCTTTTGTAACATCACGACCAACAGTATCCTGTCTCTCAGCATCATCATGAGTCAAAAACGAATCAACATGGTCATCTAAAGATCCATCATCAACAATTCTTTCAATTTCAGCCTGCAATACAAATGTTGTATGCCGATTATCGTTAATGTCCATCCTAAGACGGACATTGACCTACACTGCCATTTGTATCTACAGTGCATGAGCACCTACTATAATTAACAAAATAAGCAAGAAGCACACACCAACTGGTTTGATGGTGATGCAAGAGTTCCAGTTCCATCAGTATTAAACATCATTAATTGCTTAGATGAGCTACTGTTATGCGGCAAAGTTGGCATTGATGAAATTACATCTCCTGGTGTGTGTGTAGAAGGTGTTGATGGGGCTGAACTTGGAGATGGTCCAGCTGTATTAGCAGTTCCTGAACTGTTAGCAGGACCAGAAGATGAGACAGGTTGCTTTCTTTTTCGCCCATTTTGATTCTTCGAGGTCTATAGAGAATATTGCGTATTAGCATGGTGCAACTAAGCTTATCAAACCCTGAATTATAAGTTTAAATATTGTTGAGCAGGCAATCCAAATCTTATAATGGATAATATAGGTGAATTTAGTAGGCACAAAAGTCAAGCAAGGTGACACTTTTATCAAAGGACCAACAATGGCTATGGAACTGAACCAAATTAAACCAAACTGAATCTTAGGAAATCAACACACTGACAGATTAATGAACCACACTATACAAAAATGAAACAAATATAAAACTCCTAAGTTGAAATTTCACTTGAATAGCCCTTCAAAGATATTTCCGTACAATAAGGACAAGCAGCTCCCCACAGACATAGGAACCAAGCAACGAAATTTTGTAGTAGCTTGTCAACTGCTTTAGCTGATATGACTAAGATAAGCTTGCAAGAGAACAAATGAACCCAAACACCCGGTAGAGCTAGATAAAACCTTTTTTTGTAATATAAGGAAGTCCATTTTTATATGAAGTTCTCACATGTTTGAAAGGATTCAAGCCAGGTCAAGTTCAAATTTCCTGGCTCGAACTCAATGAGCCCAACTACTTGAGCAATGATGGATAAACAACAACATAAGTTGAAACATCATCCTTGTTATCATCCGATCTTCATATAGCATTAGGTTGATTAAGAAGTCACACATACCTGGTCAGCCCCTCGAAACATATTGGACATGCTACCATCCACTGAAGCACTGCTAGGACCCATTTTTTCTTGCTGAAGGAGATGATGATTTGAATTCTGTGACTGTTGACTTGACAGTGGATATGGTTGAAATTGCTGCTGGGGACCACTGTTAGGTTGTTGCTGTAACTGAGCTATTTTCTACTAAATAGAAAAAAAATCCATTAAGTAATCACCAGAACAAAAATTTTAAAGAGAATACTCTCAATTGGAAGGTAATAATTATGCACAAAAAGGAGCATTTGTCACAAAAAAAGCTAAAAAAACGCAAAAAAGGCTCGAATGACCAAAGCATTTTCTGCTATTAAGTGTTAACAAATTGCCTTGAAAAAAAAAGTACTAACAGATATAGATATAAGGTTTACAACTGTTAATAAAAAGAGTCATCCATTAACCAACTTGCAGTAGCTACTGTAGGAAAGGAACCACCCACCAAAGAAGATTACAAAAGCCATTATCACTTGCAGATGAGAAATTAAGAGGGCATCCATAACTCAAATTTGGAAACAAAACGATATAGATATACTACAATGATCTCTAGCACAGCAATGATAAACAAGTGCATATACAATACAAGTGGCAGGCTAACTGCCAACATATGACAATAGGAATGGACACCGAGAATTTGGAGTGCATAGTCAATGTGGTCAATTACAGATATCAAAGAAGGCAAACAACAAGTCTTCAAAAAAAAAAAAAGGTAAACAAGAGGAACTTTAATCTGAAAAGATGATGTAACATATATTAACAAGGGTTGTAGCAAGAGGGACGTCTGGCACAAAAAACTTGACACTTTCATTCTACATAGTTTTGCCTCAATTCTTACTATGATATGAGGTAGTCTACAGACAATGATAATTAAAAAAATAATTAATGAACTATCGCCAAAATTTCAAAACCTTACCCTATCTATTAAGAAGGAAAGATTCAAAAACTTATTGAACGCCAATTTGATACCAATAATCTTTGTGATATTATTGCTATGAATGTGTCTCCAGTCTCCTCCATCCACACATAGTAGCAAGTGAAGTAACAACTTTGATTAAATTGAATAGGAAGTGAATATACACCAATATAGGCATAATACAAAGCATTCACAGGGTGCATAATACAACACAAAAATTCAAAGAACAAAGCCTATAAACTGAATAGAACTAACATTACTGGCATACCAAACAAATACCAATGGCAAATTCTTATGCCAATATTTGAAAGACTGCCACATTGAACATAGACGGCACACCTGTTACTAATGACCCATTGAACCACTGAAGTAGAAACGTGAATATGAGAAAATGATACATTGCTTCAATAGCTATCCAAGAGGACAATGGACAGACACACCAACAACTTGCTAAAGTAAGAAATGAAGAAGCAAACCTTAATTAGCATATCTGTGTCGTTTCGAGGTAAAACAGAACATGCAGATTGTAAGGGAGATCCAACATTTTGAACCATATCTCCTATGGAATTGGCTTGTCCATCCTTTCCAAGGACTATATTTCTATTGTTTAATATCATTCTCAGCCGTCTGTTATCGTCACCTGCTGATGGAGACGGCAAGTTTTGTGCCTGCAAAAGAAGCTGCTGTTGTTGTGGGGTCAAAACTTGAAGCTGATGATATGGCTGTGAAGACTGCATAAATGACTTCTGCTGCTGTATAATTCCAGATCGAAGCTGATCAAGGCCCTGTGAAGATAGTCACAATCGAGAGTTATAAAAATTGATCCACAAGCAGATCACTCCCTTGACACTTAACATGCACACTTTCTAATAAATGATCCAAAGAAAATATAAGAATCCTACCTAGAAGATGCAGAAGGCAATTTGTGACAAATTGCTATTAAGATAATATCACATGGTGATGTTAATCGTAAAAGGGTGGACAAATAACATCTTAGGCTATTTCATCTTCTACATCATCATAGACGCCTTATTTAACTAACTCGGGAGTTGGGACCCATAGTAAAGGTTTTGTGTAATGGGATAATTATTTCACTTTTAGTCAACAACACAAAATTCATGAAGAAATGTGGAGTACTAATATCGCAGATATTTTAGTAATGGATATTAGAGGATACACCGACAACATCGGAGGTCAGTTAATAGCGGTCACTTGAGTAATTTCTAGTTAAATGTTGAACCTAATCAATATTTCCCCCAAAATTTTAGCTTTCACTTAAAATGAACAAACTTGCCACTCAAAAACAAAGACATCCTGTTGCAAGCAGTCAGGCTTAATCTTTCGACCAAAGCCACAAGACAGCTTGCTCATTCTGGATCAGGGAAGACAGCATTATCCCAAGCGGACACAAGGAAGATCTTGGATAACAACATAGTTAATCGCAAGACCATTGATAGGTAGGATGTGCCAAATAGATAAGAAACGAAGAAAGCCATTGACTAAGCAAGATACTCACTGTCAGAGGCCATCCCTTCAGTGGTAAGTTGTTGCCTCCTTGAGTAGCTCCTAAAAGGTCAAAACATAAAACATTCAGTCAATCAAACTCAAAAGTATGCCAAAATACTATCAAAAAACCCAAACCATCTTTTATATAATAATATGAGAGAATAAACATGGCACATTGTAAACAAATAGAAATTATAGGAGTAAAAGCCAGTAAGTAAGTCCACTTATGGTACGATTAAAACCTGGAACTCCAATTAATGGTCCATCTGGAGCTGCTCCTCTTGCATTTAGAACTGTATTTATCTCACTCTTGATATCCTGTTTTCAGAGTTTCATGTCAAAATTCCCTCACAGAGTTCCTCATCACTTTTAAAATCCTGCTTTTACCTGTGAACCTGGGAGATTACGAGCTTGGATTTGGTTAAGCACACCTGACATTCCACCAGCAGCACCTTGCAAGACTTGTCTGGAACAAAAATAAAAGAACTCTACACTCACTGTGTTAAAAAAACAAAAACTAGAACTCATCATAAAAGCGGTACCCTGAAGGTTGGCCAGGTGCTGCAGCTGACTTCATCATTGAGGCATGGCTTGGATCCAGTATCTGCCCCATATTATCACCAAATCTTTGCTGAAATATATTTAAAAAGGTTCTCCGTTAATTGTTCACACGGGAGTTTATAAAATATAAAAACTTAAGATAAAGCAATACCTTCATAGATGCTTCATCCATAGGATCTCGTGGAGGCAGCTTCAGTCTCTCCTCATACATCTTTGTGGCCAAGGCACTGGCAGTACTTTGTGGCTGTCGCAGGATAGGATCACTCACAACAAGTCCATTAGCAGTACCATTGAACAGGTGTGCACCATCTCTTCTTTGCTGTTGTTGCTGCTGCTGCTGTTGTTGTTGCTGCTGCTGCTGCTGCTGCTGTTGCTGTTGCTGTTGTTGTTGGTGCTGCTGCTGCTGCTGTTGCTGCTGCTGCTGCTGTTGTTGTTGCTGTTGCTGCCTTTGTAGTATTAGATGTTGCATTTGCATTTGTTGTTGTTGCTGTTGATGCTGCTGATGTTGTTGCTGCTGCTGCTGCTGCTGCTGCGAAGGCTGAGGTTGTTGTTGCTGTTGCTGTTCACGTGCTTTAACTAGTTGAGTCTGCCGAAGTAAAATGACATTATTTATTGATGAATATATGCTACTGTACCCCTCTCATAAGTATAAATGAATGCATGTTTTTCCATATTATGCAGGCAGTCCATGACTCGCGATGCAGCTACAGACGACTGAGAATGGTGTGTGTTATTGAGTTTATGCTGCAATGGCCTATCTGTCAAGTAAACCCGTGTTGAATATTCCATACAGAAAAATATATTAAAACCATGTTGTAAGTATAGTTTCATGCCATAATCAATATCTGCTCATGATCATTTCCTATAAGACTAATAATTTAATTAAAACCTCATACTGGAGTAAAATGTTTAACAAATGTACAGAAAGAAATTAAAAAATAAGAGATAATAAAGATAATTAGAACCACAATTTATGAATACAGAGATCATTTATGATTAAAACTAGAATAACTATGAAAACTGCGAGAGCTTTTTTGGTCAAAATTTAAAATCTTTTTGCATGCAGAAGAAATGTAAGATTGCAAAGCATAAGTACTAGAGCCAGTGGATGCTATTTAATGCATTTTTGATAACTGGCAATAAGGGAACCCCTTCCAAATCTGTTCATTTTTTCCTTTTATCAAAGATACAAAAAGCACCGTACAAAGTTAAGAATGATCACACTACTGAATAGAGACTCAGTAAAGAAATTTGAGTCACAGCATCAACTCTATTCTCTGTAAATACTAAACTGTTTTATCAGTTCATCAGTTAACCAGACAACAAAGGAAAATTCACCATAATTCTCCACGTGTCCTTTATTAACACACCATAATTTGTCACGCATCTCTTATTATTTTACAATTTTACCATTCCTTATTAGGAAATTATTAATCAATAGTAGCATTAACAAATCTAATTTAATTACAATAATATTTTATAAATTAAAATAAGTATGATTAGGAACATGTAAAAGATTTAATTTAACTAGGAGTAAATTCGATTAATTTAAGTAAGGTCACATTTTATGCTCATTACGATTTCAATAAGTAACAATTATATATATAACATCTTTTTTGGCATCCACATGCACCCAAACAAATAAGGTCGGGGATATTTCTTACATATAATTTTAAAATATTAATTATGAAAAAGCTAAATTTGATTCCGCCACGCCGTGCATTGTAAAGGCAAATGACTAATTAAATCATTAAAGAGGAACTGTTTCTATACATTTTTTAAGTTTAGCCATTACTTATTGGCACACTAACACATTATGTATCTATTTGAAACCTCAAAAAAAAAAAAGCATGTTAGAAACTAGGAGGAGGGGGGGGGGGGGGGGGGG
>JAVDBV010048513.1:0-43276 GCA_032619315.1 Piper longum | reverse complement strand
CCCCCCCCCCCCCCCCCCCCCCCCCCCCCCCCCCCCCCCCCCCCCCCCCCCCCCCAGAGAGAGAACATTGTGAGCATGCCAATATAGACGTAGTTATGCATCATTTGTAAGTAATTAATAATTATGCTTGATTGAAACGTCGATACTTATGAACAGGTAATCAAATGGAAGATGGACAAGAATACCTCTATGTAAGAAGCAGCCACATCAGAATGTTTCTCATTTGTTCTCGCAATAAAAATATCCCAGAACACTGACCACCACTCAAAAAGAAAACCCCCAGGAGCATCAATAGCTGGAGAAGCCAACAACATGGGTCAGAGGAATTAGAAGATCAATGAGTGGATAGAACACTTATGCATTATGGTAAAGCTGGTGAACATGAAACAAGCTAGCACAAATATTCCTTATGACCTGATAAACTCCCTCAAAATCTTACCAACGGGATCAGATGACACTTTCCCCTCAGCTTGAAATGCCTTGGCCGATGCCTGGAGATTTCTCTTCATCAAATAATCATAGATATAAACATCCAACCTGTCCACCAAACAGTAAAGCAACAAACAACTAAAAGATGAGCACAAGTAACATAGCTATCAACCTGTTGCTCAACACAAAAACAATAGTTCAAAAAGTAAACATTGGTTCAACAAATAGAAAACGTACATGTAAACGTTCTAAGATTGCGAATTTGAAACCAACTAGAGCCCTTTTGAAAGTTTTAAAAAAAATTGTTAAAGGGAAGGGAAATCAGTCAAGTACAACAATACCATTCAAAAAGAAACACTACAGGAAGAAAAAGAGTTAAAAAGGCACTAGAAAAAACAAAAGAAAAAGAGATTCCCCTGTCAGTGACAATGTCCAGAACCCAGAATTCTCAACATCATACACCAATAAAACCTCAAAATTTGCCGCATAAGATCTACATCTAGAAAAGAAAAATAACACAACACCACCAAAATAAGAGAATTACATCATATAAGACCACGAGAAGAGCTACCCACGTCAATAACAATGTCCAGGACCGCACAATCCAACACAACAAAGCAAATAGAGAATCAATATTAGCCGAACAAGATCAACATCTAGTAAAAAAAAAAACAGACCACCATTAAACACCATATCAAAACGTTCATCTCAGAAACAATGTCCAGAGCTCTAAAATCCAACTCAGTAAACCAAGCATAAGCACCAAAATAAGCTGCATAAGGTCAATGTCTTAAAAAAAAAACACCAAGGATAACAAGGGTACACCACAACATCCCAAGAACAATGTTCAGAATCCCAAAATCCAACTCAATAAACAAAACCAGGCAACAAAATTAGCAGCCTAATATCAATAATATCAACACTTTGGAAAAAGAAAAGTGCACACCACCACATGAATAGCAGGTTTACGCCACAGAACACCAAAACAAGAGCTTCCCAAGGCAGTAACAATCTCCACTACTCCATATTCCAACACCATAAACTCAAAGAGCATCCAAATCTGCCACAAGAGATCAATCTCAACAAAATAAAGAGAACAGACCACCAACTAGCAAGAACTGGCCATCCCAACAACAATGCCCACATCCCCGAAATAAGACTCAACACGCCAACCAAAGCAACAAAATTAGCTCGTAACATCAACCTTCATCAAAAACAAAACACAGAGCAAGAAATGGGGCACCAACATCAAACCAACGAACGATCACACACAAAATCATCAATAAACCACATAAAACCCCAAGAGAGCTCACATTTTATCAGCTTCCCAGTTGGTCTGCGACATGGCTCCTTAACCCCCGAGCAGAAACGGCAGGAGACAAAATGTCAGGAGGAGCCTCCCCCCGGCATCAAACTGTAGCAAGATTGCGACTTTGGAGGTTCTGCGGCTAGGGAAGGATCAGAAAACACATAAAAATCGAATCTTTGGCGGAGAACTGGAGGGGATTGGGGATTGGGGATTGGGGATTGGGGGGAGGGGGGTGTTAATCTTGGAGGGAGGGG
The DNA here is from genome assembly GCA_032619315.1 of Piper longum. Classification (NCBI taxonomy): domain Eukaryota; kingdom Viridiplantae; phylum Streptophyta; class Magnoliopsida; order Piperales; family Piperaceae; genus Piper; species Piper longum. Next base: position 41,284 of record JAVDBV010048513.1, on the reverse strand, counting down.
CGACAAGGGGCTCTCTCTCTCTAAATTTCTGGAACACAAATGTCGGGATTCCTTTTTTTTCCTGGTTCGGGAAATAATATAATATTTTATATCTATATTTTATATTTAATATATGAAATAGGAACATTGAGTTGTATACTGAGATGAGCTTAAAGTGAGAGGCTGCTCAGAAATGTTTTTTTTAATTCCTTACTTATTAATAAAAGCATATTTATTAAAAACTAATCAAATTCGTTTAGGGGGCAGAATGTTGATTATCATATTATTATTCAGTCCCCTATTCACGAATTTAAAAGGATTTGCTGTAATAAACTCCCCGTAGCCCCTCCTTATTGGTATAATTTTATACAATTCATAGAGTTTAATTGTTAATTTTATAGTTCAAATTTGATAAATTGTTGTAATTTATACCAATGAAATGAGTATAGGGTGGAATTTGAATTTGAATATGAGTAAAAATTGATCTTTATGTTGTTACACTAAAAAAAAAATAAAGTCTCAAGTTCCTCGTATAATTAGTTATTATTTATACTAAAGATAGATAATAATTGTGATGATAATATTTTTCGAGTTCTTTATATTTATTCTTTTGAATTCTTTAAAGAAAGAGAATTGTACTAAAATTTGTACCTTATAACGGCAAATAAGATTGGTTTAAGTTTTACTAAACAAATCAAGAGTTTGATCACAGAACTCCAAACAAACTAGTTTAAACTGATGTTCTATATTATATAACGATGCAAGCCCTCTATTTATAGGCAATTCATTGACCTAAAAGGTTTAGTCTATGTTTAATAAAATTGAATAAGATTAATTCTATAAAAGTAATAATCTACTTGATAGAATAATTCCATATTTAATAGAGTAAATAAAATTAACTCTCTTAAATAGAAATTATTATGGCCAATAGTAAAATGTGAGTAATAGCATTCGATCACGACAACCAACAAAATAAATTGCCAGCACATCTAAGATGTTTTAATTTTGCATTACACTGTCTCCAAGAAATAACATCATTTTACACGATAGACATTATTTTCACATTCTATCTCTTTGATATAATTAATGTAATAAAATGAGCTCCTTTTTTTCATCTTTCATTGGTTGTTGCATTAGTTATTATATAATTTTTTTTAAAAAGGCACTATACACTAAAACCGTGCCCATCATCACATGGTTCTTGTGTTAATTATATTTGCTTATTTAATCTCGAAATTAAGATCAAGAACACGATTACATTACATCGTTCTATATTATTTGAAAGACAATATAAAAACTCGAACTAGGTGTTAATTTATTATTTTATCTCAAATCAGGACTCAAAAAATATTAATACAAACTAAATTATCATAGAAGTTCATGTCTTTACGCGCATAGTGTTACATAGAACCTCCATATGATAGATTCCTCTTAACTACCTACTTAAAAGCGTACAAATAAATTAGGGAAAGCTCTTTTGCATCTATTTGTTTGGATTTAATCAATAAAAGTATATATGTTGCGAGGATGCAACCACATCTAGCGCTTTAAACTTAGATGTGTTTTGCCAATTTAGTCATGCAACTTTTTTTTATTATTTATTTCCACGTAAGTTTATATATATATATATATATATATAAAGTGAAATAGCCAACTCGTACAACCATGAACCGATCATAACGGTCACGCCATTGTTTAACGGTGAGTTACATTTTATTTGACAAAAAATATTCATTTAATTTTGTAAAGTAGAGTTTGGCAAAGTGCAAATTGTCTAATCTCATCAGGAATTGCTTAGTATGAAAGCCAAATTTTGTAACTAGCGTTAATTGGGTATCTTAAATTTCAAGGGCAAGCAGCCATCAAATGAAATTTATGTATTCCATTTAAAAAAGAAAAGCTTAAAGCAGGTCCTTTTAATGAGTTTCCTCAAAAAAGGTTAACTTCCCATAATTACTTTTAAATCTCTACTTAATTTGACGTATTAAGAATAATTATAATTTATTTTACTCTTATGTACTCCACTTTACCTTTTGTTGCTGATTATAAAAATAAACTGGTATTTTTTTCATAAAAAGTTCCTACCCAAGTTCGTCGATGAGTTGATCATTGCTAGTTGAATATATTAGGTTTATCTAATATCGATCGTAGATAATCTTGGTGATTTATATATAAGTTAATAAAAAATTTTATTTTTAAAAATAATAGAAACTCTTAATATTTATTACTAAGTATATTTTAAGAGCCTAAAAAGTCTAATACTGATATCATAGTTTGGTGAGAGGCCTAAAGGGCATAAGAGTAGTGCTATAATTCATTCTAAAATTCAATTCCTTAGTTACCTTAATTATTTTCAAGCTTTAAAAGCTGTGACATTTAACAGCTATATGCGGAGAGAGTGAGTCTTTCAAGTGATGTACAGATAGATGTCATTTAACAGAGATGAGTTATCAAATTTTGTCGAGAAATCAAGGGTGAAAAAGAAGGGTAGCCAAGCACCCCTATTAGAGTTGGAGCTAATATAGTAATAGTAATTTAATAAAAGCCCACGGGCAAAAGGCCCATGATATTGGTTGATGGAACCTGGGCCATATAATGCCCCCTACGTTCAACAGCAATTGCCTCCAAAAACAAAAAAGTTTAGTCTTTTACACAGTTTACTACTTGCTGTCTCATCTTAAACTTCTCGTGTGTCATAAGTTGATTGATACACATTCTTTGACAATTCTTCATTTAAATGCTATTGGAAGAATTTATTTGATTCAAAATATGGTATCTAATTATAGTAGAGAACAATATTTTTTCCCTGTTTCAAAGTCGCCACCAGATCTTTGCACAAGTTCTCGCTCTGCCCCCACCGAGCTTTCCAATGGGCATGATGAATGATTTCAAAGTGTTGGCAAGTTTTTTGGGGCGAACAAAATTAGGAAGGTTGGAATTGGAATATACAGAAGACCAAATACAAGATCTGAAGAACAGAGCATGGCATGACATGTCATAGAATGCTGGAGCTATCCTTCTTGCCCATTCCAATCTCTCTCACAGCCACAGAACAAGTTGATTTGTGATACCTGAGATGGGTATCAACATATTCTCTACCTACGAATGAAGTTTTTCTTTTTCTTTTTTCAATCAATGTGAAATATCCTACACGAGTTGTATCTTTTTGGTGGATTTGATGCAATTAACTTGGAAATTCTAAAAAAATCGATAATTTATTGCATCTGAATGGTTCCTACACAGGAGAATTTCTTCATTATTGGCTAACTGATTGAGCTTTGGGAAAGCTGAACAGGTTGGTCTTGGCTCTTCCTCATGGAGGTGGCCAGGTTAGCACTTTGGAAGGACGCAAAAGATTAGACAGCTTATAGCTGATTGATTCTATGGTCAGTCAAACTTGATCTGGGTTTCCTTAGCCAACTTGATTGATTGTCTTTCGTTATTTTATTTTGCCAAGTTTTAAAATTGAGTGAAAACTTTCATTATTTTTTTTTTTAAAATGGCGTGGCATTGCGTTGTCTAACAATATATACTAGCTGAAAATGTTTTAAATAAAATAAAAAATATGGTCCCTTCATAAATGTCCTGCCAAAAAAAAAAGGAAAACCGTGAAAAATTAATAGGAGGCCTAGTAGGGTAAGGGCTACGCGGATGGAAGACAATAAACGAAAATATTATAAAATCCTATTATTCCTAACCTCAATGAAGATCAAACTATTGGAAGAAGAAGGACATTCTAAAATTGTATTGAAAACATATGCCATGTGTTTGTTTCTTGTGCAATTTTAAACTCGCCCTTGAAATTGGGAGCTGGGGAACCAAATGTCTGAAAATAAAAAATGCACTAGACAAGTGTGCAGAATGGGCCCTTCTAGTGGACAATTATCTACTTTATTTTTTAAATGTTAGGTTGAATCCCTTCATTTATGGCCCCATCGATGTTGGTGCCATTTCTTATCAATCATCAATTGTGACGTCGGCATGAACCCCTACATCTTTTAGGGTGTTCGGCTTTTATCTCACCGTATTAATTAGGGTATTAATCGAAAAAATGAGGTTTAAATTTAATTAGTTTAAATCCAATTCAAGTGGAAGGCTGGTCAATAAGTTTTTACTATTATGCAATTGTATTTTTTTCATCGTATTATTAAGTTATTAATTTTTTTGAATGTACTAATTGAGTAGTCAATATTTGGTGATAATAATTGATCATTATATTACATTTTGTTTGTCGCTCTAGTAGGGGTGTAAATGAATTAAATCAAGCTGAGTCGAAGTGATGTTTTTAATTGAGTAGGGATGTTTTTAAATTCGATGTGGTTTTTGGCAATCATATTTGAACTTGTTTAAGTGTCCGACGAACATTAATATATTACTGGTCAAACCGAGCTCTTTTCAAATTAATGGTATTTGGGCTTAACTCGTATTTGACTTGCTATGTTTTTGAACTAAACTTGAGCCGAACGAATGTTTATAATTGGCTCGTGTTCGACTTATATTTGATCAAAAATTTCTTTTCTAACACTATATAAGTTTAATGTGATTTAAATAGTATTGACAAGCTGAGTCGAGCCGAATATATTTTTCAAATTTGAACACATCGAGCTCGAGTTTCAAGCCAAGCCTAGTCGAATACTTTTTACCTCAAACTCTGTTCATTGTTCAACGAGCTTTTCATTTCGAATTGAGTATTTTTTGGAATACAAAATTAACCAAGTACGAGTTCAAGCCAAGTTTACCATGCTTATAAGTAGGTTTGGCTTGTTTACACCCCTACGCTCTGTTAAACAAATCTTTTCTTGTTTCGACGGTCAAACTCGCCGAGGGACATTAGTTAACTCAAATACACAATAATTGAATGTAGGGATAGACCATGAGGTACATGAATATAAACTTAAAGACCATAACGAGAAAAAGTTCTTGAAATATACATCAAACCATCGCCAACTAAGGATAAAAAAACTTGAGTGAGAAAGATTAATATATGACGTGTAGAAGAACCTAATTGGCAAATTTAGATCCCACACAATTAATTGGCTTCGATCTTTTCCCGTCAAACTTGTAATTTCTCTCACACTTTTCTTCTCCTCCCCTCTCTTCTACGTTTACCATAAAAAAGGCAGCCCGCACCTCCTCGATTTCCGCATTTCTCCTTGAATTCCCAACTCTAACAAATTTAACCAAATTGTATAAGACCAACTAAATTGTATGCTCTGGTTTTCATATTGCCCAAAGTAGAGCTTATAAACAATCCAAGGACTATTGCAAATTCTCAAATATTTTAAAGCTTAGCCCCACATCTTCTTTGGTGTGAAAATTATCAAGCTCATTGTTTTTGTGTACTGCTTATTATATCACTGTGTATTGAATTTGCATTAGAAGGAAATGGGGTCAGATACCCAACTCCCACTGTGACAAATGACATCCAATGGTTCCCCAAACTTGAAACAAGGTTTCCAATGGCTAACAATGAAATCAGAATGTCTTCAATTTGTGTTCTGCTAGCACTGGCCCAGTGCAGGTTGAAAAGGAAACACTCATGCATGTATATGTATATATATATAAGCTAAAGCCAGTAGGTAAATGAGATGCTAATTAATATTTGCAGTCGACATGCTACGGATCACTCGTATTGTTGAAGCGACCAACTACTTGTGTTCAAACATGGAAGTTCACTCAATGTAAAGTGGACTATTGGATTCTCCTCGGGTCTAAATTTGCTTGCTCGGTGCTAGTTTTAAGAGGGCACAATAAGAGCGAGGAATGTGAGAATGGCAGATAAGCAAGTGAATGTGAACATAGTATTCCTTGCTTTAATTTTAAGCAAGAAAGGTGGCTCTCAAAGTAAGTCATCATCAGGCAGGTAGAAAAAGGCACCAAAAATTTGAAGCTCAGACATTTAACAGTGAATTTTGAAAAAGAAGTCATCATTCACTTGCTTGATGAAGAGCATAAAAGAAGACATTAGTTCATTTGATGTTGATTTTTTTTTCCGGGTAATTCTTCCTCAAACTTTTAAGTGACAACAAAAGCTCAATATTTTAGTTCATGTGCCCAAGATGTTGATATGCAATTTAGATCAAAGTTATTGGAGGTAATTTGAATATAAAAAAAAGAATCTTTCTATTAAGCATACATTGACAAAATTTCAACAAAAGCTGGAAGACAGCAACCAAAACCATCCACAAGAGATAAACCTCTTCGCTATAGATTACTCCAAACTTGTATATACATTTTTTTTTTTCAAATAGCTATATAATCATTTTTGCAAAAACTTTTCTTCCTTTTTTTATCTTCTTCACTGTCATTGAGGCATGCTAGTTGATAAATTGTCAAAGAAATTTCTACTTCCCAAGATAATGTGACAAAAATAATACAACATAATTTGGTCGTATGATATGCGAAATATATAACACCGAGTGAATGGAAGACAACACCACACTGTTGCACTAATCATGCCCTTCAAAATAATAAAGAAAAAACATATCTATAGCACTAATCACGGCCAAAGGTCTCGGAAAGAACTAAAGAAACAGCTGCTTGCACATGAAAGTACCCTTTTTCCATACTTTCCTTGCAGGCCAGTTGAAGAGGCCCCTATTGCAGTACAGGACTGGTTATTTTGCATTACACCTTTAACTCTTGCAAGTTTATTGGTACTCCAAAGTGGAATACAAAGCTTTAGACCCACATGCAAATTTTTGATCAATCACATGGCTCCCCCATTTTTTCATCAAATAACAGGGTTTGAAGACATGTATCTTTTTTTTTCTCCTTGAATTTTAACGATGAATAAATCCATATTTTAATGACTCTTCTTATAGTACCTGTCTGGCAGCCTTGTCTTCTTTATAACTTTTCCCCAAATTTATTATTTGTTGATCAGCGGGTTTGCAACATATATTTTTCAAACTTGGTCGATGGCATTAATCCTAATACAAATGCCAATATTATTAGTAAAGTCAAAGTAGTAGTTAAACGAAATTATAACCATCCCATTTAAAAAAAAAACAAACTTAATAATGCTACACAAACTGACAAATAATCTATTACATTCTATTTAGGACTATCATTATTCTATTTGGTGTTTGACTCAAAATCAATTAAAGTAAGCTTAGGCTATGGTTACTTGACTAGGCTCTTATTGAAAGTTATAATAAAAAAAAGTTTAGAAATTTATTTATTATTTTTTAATTCATAATAATTTTAAATACAAATGTAAAATTTTAATGTAAAAAAGAATATATATATATATATATATAAACCCAAATTTTACTATTTTAAACATCATACTCATTTTTTTATTATTAAATACCGATAAAGTGAATATTGGGAAAGCAAAATTCAGATCTTCTACATCCCTTTCTTTTTTTTTAACAATAACAAATTTTATTTATTTCAGAAATATAGTACACAAATTAAACAATTATTGTACTAAGTAACCAAATTTACACAAAATGACAAAAAGTAAAACCTAAAAAAAACAAATAAAATCATCAAGGCAGGTGATCTAATTAAATCAGCCGTTTGCTTATGTTTAATACGGTGTCCGTTTAATTAAGGGACGTATCGCCTGCCGTTTACTAAGGAAGGGTCCGTCCAACAAAATCCATATGCTACCTCCCTTCCACTCCTCGTCGCCGGAGTCGGCCGAGAACCGGGCGGCGCTGCGGGACTTCATCTCCAAGGTCCCCCACGAGGGCCGGAGCTCCTCCACCTTCTCCTGCACTTGGGTCGGCGTCCAATGCGACGCCAACCAGTCCCGCGTCGTCTCCCTCCGCTTCCCGGGTGCCCAGCCTCCGCTCCAACCTAGTCTTCCTCCGCAGCCTCTACCTCCAGAACAACGTCTTCGCCGGCGGGTTCCCGCCGGCGTTGCCACTGCTCGCCCGCCTCACCCGCTGGGGAAGGTGTAGCACCCCAATGTGGCTCCCCTCCGAGCTTACTGATACTCCAAGGACGAGAAGCTCCTCGTCCCCGATTTCATGGCCGCCAGCAGCCTCTCCGCTCTCCTCCATGTTTACTATTACTCTCCTCCCTCCTTTTCTATTTTTTTTCTTTCAAATTTTCTTTCTTTACTTTACTGCGAATGGATGACCATTTTAATTATCTTTGCAAAATGTTTGCTGTCTGTGGCTTCCTTCCAGGTTTGAGCTAGATTTTTGGAGTAATTTTTGATGAACTTCAGCTTTTGTTTTTGTTTACACACGGGTGTTTTTAGCCACCATTGTTCTAGCACTATCTGCAATGGGAAGTGACTAGCAATGCGTTTATCTGGTTTTGGGCAAAATGCCTGCATTATCTTTTATATTTGAAAGAAATCTGAACTTGCTTTTGGTTTCCATGGAGTTTTAAGGCGGGTTTTTTCCACCTCTTTTCGATTTTGACTTAGCAGCGATTGTTTCATAAAAAATGGGTATTGAATATCTGACTGAAATGTCTTGGATTTTGTCGCCTTTTTTTCTCAATTAAAAGGGTGCATTTCTGAATTTTCTCCCTATTAATCCTGAAATTATTGAGTTTAATGAGGTTCTTGTCAATGGCATTTGGTTGAAAATCAGAATTCCCCTTAAAAATTAGCTCATTTCGTTTATTTACCTTACACATGCCGGCGCAAAAGCCTATTTTTTAAAACTAGTTTAACAAATTTTTTTTTTATTGATCTGTATATAAATTATGAGACACTTCTAAACATAATTGAATATTGAATATCTTGTCCAGCATTTGGTCGCCTTTTTTTCTCACCTTTTTTTCTCAATTAAAAGGGTGTATTTCTGAATTTCCTCTGTATTCATCCTAAAATTATTGAATATAATGTGATTCTTGTCAATGGCATCTGGTTGAAAATTAGAATACCCCTTATTAGCTCATTTTTTGTATTTACCTTATACACATGACTTAAAAGCTCATTTTCTAAAATTATCTTAACGAATAAAACTTTTCTATTAACCTACATATAAGTTATATATCACTTTCAAACATGATGGGGGATAAGCCTACCAATTCTTTCTTTCACACATCATGCTATCTGAATCTTCTTCTCTTTACTACATTCTAGGCACACATATTATAATGAAGTTTCAAGAAACAATAATTTAGGTTGGCTACTATCTAAATCATCTCCTCCTCACCATATGTTAGGGGCCCATATGTTATAATAAAATTTGAGGAGACTCTAATTTAAGCTGACTACCATACGAATCATTTCCTCCTCACTATATACTTGGGGCCCACATGTTAATAACAAAGTTTCGGGAAACTCCAATTCGGTCCGGATATAATCTGAATTATCTCCTCCTCATCATATTCTAGGGGCCTACATGTTAATAACGAAATTTCAGGAGTCTCCAATTTGGTTTGTATATAATCTGAATCATTTATCCCTCACCACGTGTTAGGTTCACATATTATAGTGAAGTGCTAAGAGACTTTAATTTGTGCTGACTACCATTCGAATTATCTTCCCTTTACTATATATTAGGTCCACATGTTACAATGAAGTTCCATAAGACTCAATTTGGGCTGGTTACCATTTAAATCATCTCCCTCTCACAATATCTTAAGGAAGGCGTTGGCGGCGACAACGGCGGAGAGTGGGAGGGCATACACCTGCCAAGGTGGGTGCAGTTAGTGGCAGGGGAGGAGTGGACAACAAAGGTGGTGTTCGACGTGGAGTTGATGAGGTACTAGGACATTAAGGAGGAGATGGTGCAGCTGTTGAAGGTTGTTATGGCCAGTGTCACCACCTTCATTGACTAGTGCCCCGACTTCACCATGGTGCTTCAGACAGTGGAGGAGATGGTCAAGTCCGATGCCGTAGATGCCGGCCGCCAACCTTCGTTGTTGTCGATGACACCTGTCGCTTGAGTTGTGTTTTTGTAATTACATTGAAAATAGATGGCACAGGTTTACCGGTGTACCTCTCTATTTGATTTTTTTCTTTTTTTTTTGATTTTGTTTTTAAAAAGTGTTTTATTAAGGACAAATTGATTATGGATCATTGAAGGGAGGGTGATTGAACGGGGTTGATGTTGGTATTGATTTAATTTTGATGATTTTTTGGCTTTTGTAAAATTTGGCCTATTTCTCAAACTTGTCATTTTTTTTCAAAACAATTTTGAAAGAAGGAAACTGTAGTTAACTAACTGTCAAACTTTGAGTTAGATTGATACATAAGACCACTTTAATTAATAAATTCACTTTAATGAAATAAATAAAATGTTTCATCTTGTAAGGTTTAAGTAAATCACAGCATATATAAACCTCGAAGTAAATAAATTTATTTACTTAAAAGAGGTCAAATACATTTATAAAATTACTAACGTACCCGTTTCGTACTCCTCACTTTTGATCAAATTTTAGCTTTTCTTATTATTAATTATTAAACAAAATATCAATATTTTATAGGTTGGCGGGAGCCGGGTTCCCGATTCTGGCGCCGACGTTGTCGCCTTTTGGCCACGTGATGGAGGACTTTTTCGTCATTATGCTCTGTCAATGAGTCTACCTTTTTTTCTAAAGGGTAAAAGAGATAATTTATTAAATATATGTAGCAAAGACAAGCTTCTAATTTAATAAATATTTTTTAGTGAATGATAAGATAAAATATAATACTTGATATCTTAGAGATTATACCCTAATTTTAAAAATAAATATTAACTAATAAAGAGATAAATTATAATAACTCTATTTATTTTATATGTTGTTATATTATAATTGGTTGAATCTATTATTTTTTTTGCTTTTTATTAGAGAGAGTTTTCAATACCCCTCTCTCTAATTTATTTAACTGAAATAGTGTGGATTCAAAAACAAAAAAAACTATTTAGAGTATGCGGCCCATTACTGAACCATTGAACCATCAGATCTAAATGAAGTTTTGGAAAAAAAAAGTTGAACTATTAGCAATCTTGGGCTCATACAATATGAGAATTTTTTTCAAAAAAAAAAATTAGAAGGAAGTAAGTTACATGACAAATAGTATCGCATGGGTTTATTTTAGAGTTTTACTTGGAAGGCATGCAAAAGTTAGAATGTTGTGTATCTGATCCTGGCCTAGCCAAATGCCGACCGATTCTTGAGTTGCATTGTGGTTCATATATCCTTTTGTGGCTGACTGCTGCGTGGCTTCCAAGAGACCTACAATGGTGAGATAGGATTTTGACGGAATAGAAGATAAGAGTAAGGAAGATAAGAGATTGATCTGTTGTCTGCGAGCTGCATTTTGGCCGGATTTAAGATGTGGACATTGCACAGAACTTGGCTGCTTCTGATGGTCCTGGTGCCATGCGTTATACATATAAATCTGAAACGCCATATATTAGGGATTATAATTGCTAGAACCACTTCAGTTTACTTGAATCAACTAGAATTTGTCGATCAACGATGATTTTGATGGACTTCATCAACATTTATATTTAATTTGGAAGGTGTTTAATTAGTTTTATTTTAAAAAATATAACCTATTTGAGCTTGCATTAGTAAAAAAATGCACACACATCATGCAGATACGCCGGGGAAAATGTATACAAAGGACATTTTTTCTATTACATTAGTAATAGTTACTGATCCCGGCGAGTCTTTTCTTCCATGATTACCGTTTGGCACCAGATCCACTAGGGAAGGTAATGGAGTCAACTACTGAAGAGCTTGAAGGATCAAAATAGAATTAGAAAACTATGATTTAAGGTGCCCTTCCTTCCCCAAGAACCAAAGGTATCAGTATATACTTGAATAAGTTTAGTTTTAGCTAGAAAAAGGAGAGACACTGACCTTTTCCCGTGTAGTTTCTATCAATTATATATGGCCAGGCCAGTAAGGCAGTAACTACCTTTTGCCACCAACATTGATCATAACCTTGAATTGTGATTGCGTGCGTATAATTCACCAACCAGTCAAATGATGGAAAAGGAGATAAAAAGACTGGACAGTAATGTCCCATTGGCAGTTAAATATCTGTTTTAGCATTTTTAACACATTCAAGAAATGAGAGACACAAGTTTTTTATCTAAAGAGATGTGAAAAACAAAGATTTTCCTCCTATGCATCATCTCACTGTAAATTTGGTATTCTAGGCAGCTTCTGAAAGGTGATTTCTGATATCATACAGTTAGGGTTACTATTGATATTCTTATACAAGGATTGAAGGAAGTATAAGCATCTGAGTTTGCAACTCATCTATCAGAGATTCAAGGATAGTTATGCTATGAGCAAAGTATACACTTTCGTTAATGCAATGTCCATCCCTTCATCTTCTTTGAAAATTCAATACCTTGATGGAGAAGGCAAAAACAAATGCAAATAATGCAGAAAACCCAATAACAGCTGCTGAAACTGCCCCCAGAAAGTCATGTCTAAACCCAAAGTACTGCCTAAGAAAGTCTTTCACGGGAATCTGTGTGTCTTCCATTGGATCCTCTATGTCGGCAAACTGTGAAGCAAATAATCCATAGAGAGTCCACGCAACAGGGCACACCCAGTAGCTCCACCTCCACCATATGGGTATTTTCTGAAAGGAAAAGAAGAATTATTAGCGCAAAAGTTCGATAATAGCTACACATCAATTTTGGATATGTGGAAGTGTAAAACTTACAGGCCGTGGGATTAGAAAGCCGGAGAAGATGTTCCACATTCCATAAAAAGCAGAGGATACAATGGCAGCAATTTCATGATTTGGTGTCAATCCAACTGCCATCATGCCATAGTATGTGAAGTATAAGAGTGTGAAGAACATGAAGAAAAGGTACCAGAAGAACTTGGCTGCTGTCCATTCAAAAGCAATCATTGCATAAACAATGACGCCATATACTATAGCCTGAAGCAAAATGTATGGAACCTCAATAGCAACCTGAAAATACAGTACAAACAGGTAAGATAAAGCTCCAAGTTGAAAATGCATATTGTCATATGCCAGAAGGTTCAGAGCTATTAAGAACACAAATGTTTGAGAAAATTTCGACAATGTATCACCTGTGCAAATGCATATGGTAGAGCAGAGTACATTCCAGCAGCACTTTCCCTATAGAAGACTGTTCTTTCGACTGCCACCACCGGCTGTACAGACGAGGCATTCTGAATACCGATAAAAAGCACAGCAGCATACATAGACCCCATAGCATTAAAGAGAGCTTGCCTTCTATTACTGCATAGAAGCAAATCATAAAAAAAAGATGATCATATATTAAAAAACTGATAGGATGAATCAATAACACAACTTCTCCTATTAAACACAGCAAAAGGTAAAGTGAGATTACGTTTTGGTGCCAAGATCCCAGAATATGGTTCCAAACATCAATGCTATGAAACTTGTGAACATAAGGCGCACGGCAGTATATGGTGGATTGCGCCAGTAGGACATGTTCTGCTTCCATAAGCATGCAAAGCATTGAGTGACAAAAGGTTGCGAATATTGCGTTTGGAAGTAAAGATCCTTAGTGCCAGGAGTTGGTGTACTCAATTCTTGAATGAGAGTCTTGTTTCTCCTATGCAAATTGTCATGTCTCAGAGACTAGCCAAAAGATGCAGAAATTTCTACAGGAGATGCAAACTAAAGAATCACCAACCTGTACAAGTCGGATGAGTGGTATAGCTCAGCAAAGTCCACCGCCAGAATATCCTCCTGCGACATGGCGGTCACCTCCAGCATCCAAGTTGCAGGGTTGTAACCATCTCTTATCTTGCTCACCCCATTAATTGACTTCACAAGGCAAAATGCTTAGCCATCATCCAAAAATCATAATGAGAAACTGGAAAGGAACACATGTTTTCTCACAGCCATTTACTTACCTCAAAATACTTGATCAACTGGTTAGAATGGTGACCTAGCGGCCCGACATAGATTTCTTCTCCCCCACGTTTCATTAGGAAGAGCTGCACCACCAGTTACAAGGCACATCATCAAACTGTCTTATGAACTATTAAAGGCATATAAATTGTGTCGAAGTAACAGATTTCATACTTCATCAAAAGCTTCAAATATGTCAATGCTTGGCTGGTGAATGGTACACACTACAGTCCTTCCAGTGTCCACGGTGTTTCTCACAGTTCTCATGACTATGGCTGCAGCTCTAGCATCTAACCCTGACGTGGGCTCATCCATGAATATTATGGATGGATTGGCGACGAGCTCAACAGCAATAGTCAGCCTCTTTCTCTGCTCTGTCGAAAGACCATTTACACCAGGCAACCCCACTAGTGAATCTCTCAAAGAATCCAGCTCAACAAGCTCCATTACCTCCTCAATGAACATCTGCTACAATACAGTTTTCAGCTTGAGTATAAAACCAAAATCAGCGTACATGCTTGAAAAAAAATGATGTAATATAGTCCGACCATTCTTGTGGCTTTATCAACTTCAGGCGGTAAGCGAAGCCATGCAGAGTAGAGCAGGGATTCATAGACTGTCACATGAGGAGAGTGGATATCATTTTGTTCACAATAGCCGGACACACGGGCAAAAGTTTCTTGCTTCTTTGGATATCCAGATATAAAGATGTTTCCCTCAATGTATCCGCCTGTTTTGCGCCCAGCCAAGACGTCCATCAGAGTGGTCTTCCCAGCTCCACTAACACCCATCAATGCTGTGAGAACTCCTGGTCTAAATGCACCACTCACACCTTTGAGAAGCACCAACCGATCTTCTTGAATACCTTGAGCTTTCATCTCCTGCAAGGTCCAGTGTTGCTTGGTTAATCAACAATGTTGGCCACTTGACAAATGATTATAGCAAAATGTATTCGAGATTACCGATGGCATGTCGACAGAGTATTTGACATTGTCAAATGTCAGGGACAAAGGTTCAAATGGAAGAACCATACCCTTCTTGCTCTTGTTAGCATCATCAGCTGACAGACGCCCAACCCCGGATCCTTATTTTTTGCATTTTTTTAAAACTTTTTCAGTGAAACAAAATTAAGAAAATTTTGTACAAAATAAAATTTTAATGTATTATCCATTGAGCCCATACCACTTGATGTTTCGCGAGGCAAGCTTTTATTACTTCTGGAAGACAGCTCAATGTTGCCAACTTCTCCAGTTCTGTTACCTTCTTGCTCGTTCAAGGAATCTTCAGATTTAACAGCTTGACCTTCACTGTAAGCTGTAAACAGAACATTTAATATGATGATGTACCAACATTAAAATTATGCATTGAAAGTGGTTGGTTTAATCAAAATCGACTCATACGATCAAGCTTATCCAGTGCCAAGGTAAAAAGGCCATTAAGCAAGAAGACATATCCAACCAATGCCCCGGCTCCGATCCAATACCAATACGAATTAGTAAAGATTCCCCGGGATCTCAGCACCTGGATCCCCAATGCCTCAGTTTGATTAGCAAGAACCTGTGGCAAACTCAGAAATCACATCTATTGAAATTTTAACAGAGAATAGTAAGAACTTGTCTGATTGACAACAAATTCTTACATCTCTCCAGCTTCTCCCAAGGAACTCATTGCTCGCAAGTGCATTTTGTCCGTACATGAGAGGTGAAATCCAGTAACCCCATATCCACCACTTCTTGACATCCTCTGCAGTAAAATTTAAAAAGTCAGAAAGGGGTTAAAATTCTCTGTTCTACTGACCACATAAAGAACCAAATTAGATTGCAAATGGAAAAAACCATTGTAAAAAAACTCATACCCCGCGATACAACAAAACCTCCAAGCACTAAAATCACAACCAATGCAAAGGACCCAAAAGTGTTCGCGACAATCATGTTGCGGCCCAATGCAGCCATCAGTCGGAACAAACCGGAAGCCATCTGACTAATCAGCAAAAGTATCAGATACTGCTTAAACATCCTGCAAAAAATGGGCTACCTTTGTCAGAATGAAATGAAACTTATGAGTATATTGCTCAAACAAATATAATTCTAGTATACCTGCCAACATTTGGATCATAACCAATGACATAATAGGTCATAGCTATCCAAATAGCAACTTCAGCAACTGCTATTGGAATTTTCAAGATCCAAGTAGGAATTGAATATGCCCAAGAAGGATAAAATCGCAAGTCTCTTTGCTTATAAAAAATTGGAAGCTTTGCAATCGTCATAGCAAGCTCTGCAAACCCATTAAACATGAACATAACAACAGCAAAAAAGAGTGCACCCAAGTAAATTCCTCCATCCTCCACTGATCTTCTATGCATTTCAGTGCGTAAGAACACAGTCATCGCAACGGCAGCAACAAGGGACAGCTGATATCAGGAGTTAGAAGTTAACGCGAACACAATTGCCAGATATTAGTTTAAATGCGCATAAGAGCAGTTACTTACTTGAATCATCTTGAATATATAGACAAATGAGTTTCTCTTCATCAACAACCACTCCCTTGAAATGCAAGCTTTCAATAGTTCTTTCTTGCTAATGCCATATTTTGAAGTGCTCAGTGATGCAGGGTGGCTCTTTCTCCTGTCAAATGGGGTACTGATCTCATCACCTAATCGACGACCAACAAGGAATGATTGGAATGCAACGGCAAACTCCTTGACGGATATATAGCTGTATGGTTCATCTCTCCGGAACCAATATTGCTGCTGATCTTTTTTTGAGGTCACCTGACATAGAACACACAAAAAAAAAAGTGCATAACGTCAATGGTTACATAAAATTTAGTTGTATAAGTTGAGCCACTAATGATTTGTGGACTCACTTCCTGCAAGAAGTCTGCTACTCCTTTTCGTTCAGGGCATTTGAAACCCATTGATTCGAAAAATTCAAGTACATAATCGCGAGGGCCCTGATATACGATGTGCCCATCGGAGAGAAGAATAATGTCGTCAAAGAGATCATAAGTCTCTGGTGCTGGCTGAAGCAAAGCAATTAGAGCTGTTCCCTCAAGAATGTGAACTGACTGTCTCAAGGAATTGATAATTTGGTATGTTGTGGAGCTGTCCAGACCAGTTGATATCTCATCCATGAAGAGTGCTTTAGCAGGCCCGACAATCATCTCACCTATTACGGAAGTAATATCAATGATCAAACAATGAAAGATATTAACAATAAATTCATCTCGATATTCTTTTATAAGGACTCTACCAGTAGTAACACGCTTCTTCTGTCCACCAGATATGCCTCTCAACATTTGGTTTCCAACCAAGGTATCAGCACAAATGTCCAGACCTAAAATCTGAACAAAGAAGAGCTGATATAAGACTCAATCATGCTTATTGCCCTGAAAGAGTTACTAAAAACAGTGCTTGGAGCAGCTATTTCCAATCAAATATGCAGTTTTCTGTCAATCAATGTGATGCCTACACGTTATGCAAACAAACGTGGTACCAAAGTGGGAGCGTGCGATCACCTTTAGAATGTAATCTGTTACCAAATTTTCCTGTTGCCCTTCTAGTGAAGTAGCCTGAAAAAAAGTAACAAGAAAAATACAATGCTTCATTTGCTAGAGCTCAATGGTTGTTCAAGGAGAAAGTAGAGCAAATATCAGACATATAACAAAAAAAAACTTGTGATAATCACCTTCATGTAGATGTCTATGTCTGGGTCAGGTTTAATGTTTGCTGCTTTTTCTCTTCTTGATAATTCACTAAGCATATCTGAATATTTGACAGTTAAAAATCCAGTATTGTCTCAAATATTGCTAACATTAAGATGTCAGTTGAACGTGACAAATCACTTCATATTGCTTACCATAACGTGTTCCGACTCCTTGACATCTTGCAGAGAAGGCCAAGGTTTCCCTCACTGTCATCTCTCCAATATGAACATCGTATTGACTGATATAAGCAGAGGATCTCTGAGGGATAAACTCATTCATGTCATGGCCATTGTATGATACTCTTCCAAAGACCTGTTTTTGAGCAGGACAAAAACACGTTGGCCCTTGCAACATATACCACTCAACACGAATTCTAACATCTAAACTTCTCTAAGACTACCTTTAGATCTTTGTCAAGCTTTCCTGCCAAAGCTAGCAACAAGGTAGTCTTTCCTGAGCCTGGGGGTCCTAAAAGCAAAGTCATCCTACACAAGGTGGTCAAGCTTCAACACCTGCTCCCAAGTAATGATCATGATCATGTACAAATCAAAGAAGCTGAGCAAACCCCGTACCGAGCAGGTTTGATGATGCCACTAAGATTATGAAGAATGGGCACTGATCTCTTTTGACTGGGAAGTATATGTAGATAGTTCAAAAATCCCTTTTCAACAGAAAAACAGAACATATCATTCAGAAAGGCAAGTCAGAGAACATTGCAAATGAAACCAGGCCGCCCAATGATCTCATACCTCAACGGTATTGAAGATGAAGTTGGGGATGGTTGGTAAAGCTCTACTACCAACATAAGCTTCGGCTTCCACACTCAAATGCTCAAACCTGACTTCAATGGTGGGATTCTCAATCCCCACCCTGCAACATCACACAAAATAAAAAAAAATAAAAATAAAAAGACACCTCTGTTTCATCCATCCATCCAACCATCAAAGCTGCAACCTTTTCGCCACAAGTGCATGCAAAAGAAGGGAAAAAGAAAAAGAGTAATGTTAGCGTTAGTCTTACCGATCCATACGATCCTTGAGCTTCCAGAGGAACTTCTCATTGTCCTCCTCGGCCACTCTGATCAACCTCTCCACCAGATTCTTCTTCTCCTGGAAATTGAGCTTGTAGATGTCGACCTCATGGTACTCCCCCGGCGCCACCGTCAGAATCCCCTTCCTAATCCGGTCGTACGTGGGAAGCTTCTCCAAAGCAGCCCACTTGAGCGCCTCCTCGTCGTCCTCATCCCTCGACGACCTCGAGAATACGTCCTCCGCCGTGTTCCTCCACATGGACGACCCATTACTTCGCAAGCTCCCCACTCTGTACAAATCACTTGAATCCATACCCACAAAAAAAAAAACAGAGAGCCAATCTGCAACCTCACAAAATCCCAACAAGAATCTATACAGGTCAATCAGAGACCGGATGGATGGGAAGCAGAGAGGCGGGTCTGTTGCTGTTGTGCACAGACTGGCCTTTTGCTCTGTTTCTAATCAAGTATGCATGCAAGGCAGCCGACCTCAGCGTCGGAGAACGAGAGAAAGAGCGGCGAGGGGGAAAGTGGAGTGTTGAATCTGAAGGAGGAATGTTGGAGTAGATCAAACGACGGCGGCCATGGAAAATTGGTGGGGCAAGAGAGGGGAGGAGGCGACGGCCGTGCAAGGGAGTCTCTCTTCCTCCCTCTCTTTTCATGGGGGGTTTGGTGGCGCAATTTTTCTTGTACATGCATTATTTGAATTCGTTGACTATTTGCGAATGTACTCAAATGACGATATTGCCATTGGGCAACAAACCATGCGATGTTTTAGTTCTTTTTTTTTACTTATTTTTAAATTTAAAAATAATTAATTAAGATAAACAAACGAAAGCTACAAATTTTTAAAAATTATACATACATATATATAATGAACGTCTAAAATAGATAGAAATTATTATTCTGTCGACAGAAATTACAAATAATCTATGACTACAATAACACACTTTTCTCCCCAATTTTTCAATGTTAAAAGATATATACTTACTTAAATTAACAAGAATTTTTTAAATTGACTATAAAGAAATATAATTAAGCTTCGAGAAGAGTGTTGTAAGTAAGCTGCTAATTGAGATCCTACTCACTAATCAGACTAATGGCCCCCTAAATACAATCGTAGTGTACACTTTAATTATAACTAACAAATATTACATCCGGAAGAAATATAATCAAGTTTACACGTTGCAACATGACCATAAATTATTAGTGGTAATTAGTGGTATTTACCTTGTCTAAAAGCCTCACATAAATGGGAACTTGGAGTGCAAAGAAGGCCAATGACCTTTTCAACCCGAAACTTTTAAAGAAAAAATATTTTTTAAAATACAAAATTTGGACCATGCAATCATTCTCAAATCGGGTAGAGGACAATCTTAAGTTACAAGAAAAAAAAATCATTTTGTTTGATTTAAAACTATTTTTTTGCATCTCTACGTCAAAGTTTTCACATGATTGAGTTTTCCTCTTGGAGGCTATTGCACAACTGGGTCCCAACTGTTGGAGGGATCAGGGTATTTAATCCAATGTAGGACAGAGTAATGATGCTGCCTTGTTGAAAAATATGCGAGGAAATGGGGGACTGGACATCTAGAAGACTATAACTGATGATGCTGCTTATTAGCTTTTGACAAGAGCTAGTCATGGTTAACACAGTCCGGGTAGGACCCATAGTTTATTGATTTTAATGTTGGTACGTAAAGGAGTTGATGGAAGGCAACTAATATGTAAGACTTGGACAATATATAACTACGCTTGTGAGTTGTAATATATATAATTGCTTATGTAATCCTTTAAATCTAATGTTACGAGGCCCCATAGTTATAACGCCCAAGAATCAATGTAAGAAATAAAAAAACAATGTAAATAAGTTACTTTGACGTTACAATTATCGAACTATAAATTGGATAGGCAACGAAAATCTATTTATGAGTTTTTATCTCCACATTTGGCTGGTTGGACAGATCTGAAATTATGTAAAGAAAAACTAGCAAACTACAATTGCAGAGCACAAGAGTCCACATCTTCTAGAATTGCATCCCACATGCACTGTGCATTCACCCCACGAGGAACGACTTTTTGATGTACTGCGTGATCTTATCTGTCTTGGAAGATGTGACGGCCTTCTTCAGTAAATGCACTTTGGCTAATGTTTGACTTGAACAAATTCATTCCTATCTGCAATGGAAACTGCAGTTGCATTTAATTATTGAAGAAGTCAATCCCTACGTAAAATGCCATTGTTCGTTTTATTAAAAAAAAAAGAGTTAATAAATGGGACTGTTCTTAACGGTGAGGACTGGGTAACTTGGTCACGTCAATGCAAGCATATTTTTGGATCACAGATGATCCCTGGAAAAGAGGACATGGGTAAGAAGCCAATTGATAAATTATTGGGTTTCTAGAATCTATCTTTTTATACCGGTTTTTAATGCATTGTTGTCGTCTTCGTACTTGAACATCACTATAAGAAAACATGGAACATAGCTTAAATCATGCCCTGTGGTTTCAAATTGCAAGAATCGTATATTAATTAATTCATATGGTATGAAGATAATCAGATGTAACAGCAATTAGGATGACATATATAATGTGACATTTAATATCCCTTTCACATTATGTGCTTAGGGGACGGCCTTTATACCATTGTATATGAGTAAATAGGGATTATGTATGTGAGAGGTGCAGTGTATTAATATGTTACATACATAAGAGACTGATTGGGCTTTTACAATGTCTGTAGCTTTGAAGATTTCGTTAATTTATTGTCCCAACAAAGTTATAAAAATATATTCCCACCAAATCATTTCTTTTTATGCAAAAGACAATAGCAAGGCCATGCTCAATTTTGTCATACATATTCCTTGTCTGTAGGGCCTTCATTTTTTTTTCTTGTCATCGTCTAAAATTTATCATCTGGGTTTCGCTAGTAACTTGTTAAACATGAGGACATGAACATACAATTAAAAGGACGTGCAGGGCCAGCAAATACTGTGAATATATAAAAAAGTATATAAGAACTAGTCATGTACAATATTATACTACGGAAGGTGACAAATTGTGATACGACGTTATCTCCGACAAATCGGGACGTCACTGGTCTTGACTAAGAACGACATGCCAAAAACTTGTGTACGTAATACAACCGCTAATTGCTATTTGTGTGGATCATGAACAAGATCAACGCCAAAGGAAGACTACCAAGATCAAATTTAATACTCACTAATCAAAAAAATGTATGTATGTTGAGAGTGATAATCTAGGGTGGGTAAGGTCCCAAACTTAAGCAAGAGTCATGCCACACCCTCTTTGTAGAAGGCAAGCTTAATCAAACCGCCGAGGACTATTCTAATGAGATGGACAGACACTGGTTGTCAAATCCAGGACATGGGAATCTGCACATTGAAGAGATCGCATACTTTGGAATTTTGGGAGGGGGGGGAGGGTAGGGTGGATAAACTGGCGAAAGACTTTTGCATTTAAAACGTCTCCACTATATTTAGAGGTTAGCAAAGTTTGAAAATTCATAATTTGTTAACATGATCTTGCTGACCAGCGATTTACTGTAGCAGCCAAGCATGGTGTTAGTTGTGCCACATACCACAATCATGTCCTCCATTCCTTTTGTAGACCACCTGATGGTGTGACAAAAATAGCTCTCCTATTGTTGATTAAGATAATTTTTATTCTGCACTGATCAGCCTTCCAATGTATAGGAAAAGAAAAAATAGATACTTTTTTCTAAATTCAGAAAATTAATGAAGCTTCCACTATGAAGAAGTTGGGAGCTACTTATTGATGTGAAATTTATAACGTAAGTGCACATGCTAAATCAAGTAATAAAAGTGATAAAAATATATCGTTGATTGTAAAAAAGTTATTATTCTTTACTTTTTATGTTGAATTTTTTCATGTTTCGAGTTATTTTTAGTTAAGTTTTATTAATTTAAGAGTCTATTATTTATTATTAATAATGTGAGAAATCATTGTGATTTTGGTATAAAGAGTGCTAATTAATGTTGTTCTAACAGTGTATAAGAGTTTCGAGACGATCCGGAATAAATTCGGGGTGAAATCAGGTGAAAAAGTAAATTCTGGAAGGGCTGGTACTGTAGCAACTCGGTCGCTAAAGTAACAACGACCCGGGTACTGTAGCGATCCGGGTATTGTTGCATGGTGGGCCCACTTGAAATCTTTGGCTGGATCATTTATAAACTTAATGAGGGTTTTATCGAAGAGGAGAACAACAAAAAGACAGCAAGAGTGACAACTCAAACAACAGGGAGGAATGACAAAAGAATTGGATCAGAAGAAGAATTAGCTTTCTCCAAAAGAGTTTTTCTTTATTCTGATTCATTTTTCTTTGTGATTAATGATGTCTTTCTTATCACATATGAATTTCTTGGGTTTATTTGAATATTTTATGGAGTAAATTCTTTTCTAAGATCTTTAATGAAACTTAGTGCATGGATTAATAAAAATTATTAATTTTTATTTATGTGATTGTATTTTTTGGATCATCTATTCTATTCTATTCGTTAATGCTAACATTAGACTAACCATCTATTGATTGATCTAGAGATTTAATCTTATCTAGAGATAAAAAGATTATATTTGTCATTGAATAAAATAGCTTTTGTTTATCTATTTTGTGTGATTTACATATAAGTATACATATGAGATAGAGATATACTCATATGTCTTGGGTAACTGTTAAGAGAAGAACTTAATGTATCATTTTGCATACGTAATTTCATAGAGATATAGAAGTTGGGTGCAAGTGATAAGTTTATGGTGAATCTAAGAGATGTCATAAATAATTAATTCTCGTGGTTAATGATTCAAATGTGCAATTCATAGGTAAAAATTATAACTTTAATCATATAAAGCACTAAGTGAAATTGAAAATCCTAGGTTTGTCGTCTTGAAATCAATTCATCATTTAAATATTATAATTTTAGCTTAATTTAGTCGTAATTTATAATTAAATCAATATTTGAACTTGTTTTCGTTTAAGAATAATTAATTAAATTACTTTTGGTAATTGAGAATTTATATTACTAATTCCTCGTGGGACGATATTTTCTTATCACTTTTATTACTTGATTCTGCACGTGCACTTGCATTAAATTGATTTAATTATAAATATATGACTAAATTAATCTAAAATATAATACTTAAATGATAAATTGATTTCAAGACGACAAACCTAAGATTTTCAATTTCACTTAGTGCTCTATATGATTAAAGTTATAATTTTTACCTATGAATTGTATATTCGAATCATTAACCACGGGAATTAATTATTTATGACATCTCTTAGATTCACCATAAACTTATCAATCACATCCAATTTCTATATCTCTATGAAATTGTGTTTTGTGTATGCAAAATGATACATTAAGTTCTGCCCTTAACAGTTACCCAAGACATATGAGTATATCTCTATCTCGTATGTAAATCACCCAAAATAGATGAACAAATGCTATTTTATTTAATGACAAATCTAATCTTTCTATTTCTAGACAAGATTAAATCTCTAAATCAATCAATAGGTGGCCAATCTATTGATAGCATTAACGAATAGAATAAAATAGATGATCTAAAAACACAATCACATAAATAAAAATTAATAACCTTTATTAATCAATGCACTAAGTTTCATTGAAAATCATAGAAAAGAATTTACTCCATAAAATATTCAAATAAAATCAAGAAATTCATATGTGATATGAAATACATAATTTAATCACAAAGAAAAATAAATCAGAGTAAGAAAAATTCTTTTCAAAAAAACTAATTCTTCTTCTGATCAAATTTCTTCGTCATTTCTTCCCGTCTTTCGAGTCGTCGCTTTGCCGTCTTTTATTGTTCTCCTCCCTCTTTCTTTAAAACCCTAATCAATGTTTATATAAGATCAATTCAAATATAACAATTGGGGTCTACTAGAATCTTCAAAAATATCAGAAAAATCAATTTTCCTGTCACCAACGCTCATGCGTTCTGCTCTCGGTTTTGCTATAGTGCCAGTGCTCAAGTGCTCAAATAGTCAGCGCTCAAGCGCCCACTGGAGTACTCGGGGCGTTGTTACTATAGCTATAGTTCTAAAATTCACTTTTTCGCCCAATTCCGCCCCGAATTCGTTCCAGATCATCTCGAAACTCTTATACCCTGTTAGAACAATAATAATTAGCACATTTTACACCAAAACCATAATGATTTTTTGCATTATTAATAATAAATAATAGACTCTTAAACCAATAAAATCAAAGTATAAATAACTCGAAATATGACAAAAATTAACATGAAATACAAAGAATAATAACTCTTTTACAGAGTTATCACTTACCTAGTTGTCCACTGTTGGGCTTCTTTCCCTGATGAATCTGTGCCTATTGTAAAATATCAGTACGCAATTGCACATAAATTTCATTCATGGATGAGGAGGAAATGAAATACTAGCCATGAACCTAATCAGAACCATAATTCTTTCTCAAAGGCAGATGAAATCTCTTCTTTGAGAGCTTAATATCAAAATACAAAGGGAGGGTTGCAATTGTTTGGAGGATTGAGACAAACATCACTTCAAGAAATTTAGTTAGAAGATAGAGCAAGACTTGAAGATTTAACACTTCTGTGTGCACAAAATGCTCTGATAACAAGAGAGTATAACATACCATTCTTAATCACATGCAAGCCTATATGGAGGCATATCAATTAGATGAGGATTTCTTATCTGTAAAGATAACTGACATTAAGAACTCTTCATGTAATTAGTATTTCTTTACAGTAGATAAGGTAAAAAAACTAGCTAACAAGAATGGTTATTCCTTATTTCTCTGCACCTTTCCTGTGACTCTTCATCATTTATTCCTGCCACCACTCTGCTTCAAATGACATTGAGTTCAACCTTTCGTAGACAGTTGATCCCAATGAAAGAAACTGCTTTCTCTGCCCAGAGTTCAACCTCCGAACAGCTTTCCGAAACTCCACCTCTGTTGAATGTATATGATGCCAACAAATGCAGTTGGCAATGATGAGATAGCAACAACAGAGAAGCTGGGGAAGAATTTAAGATTCGAGTCGACGAATGCAGTCCCATTAATGAAGAAAGGAACGGGTAATGGGGGCCTTGCAATGTCATAAAGATGCCGAATAACCCTAACCAATGTGATTCCCACGTTGTACACCTTTCTCAGAGGTTTGCAATCAATTTTCCACAATACATTGCCAATTATCTGAGGAAGAAGAAAAAAATCTTGAACTGGCCCTATGTACTCCTCCAACTAAATTTTCCGTCCATCAGGCCTGCAATTGTTTCCTACTTCGGCGTTTTCCTCACCTGGCCATCCTTGAGCCACGCAATTGTTCACTAATTCAGGAATTCCAGGCTCTTGAAATAATTTTGTTCTTGCATTAGAGTTGAAGCTAGAAAAAAATATTCAGAAAGCCAATTACATGGATGAATATGGTGATCAGAAACACATTTCTATCAACAGGGACATGATGTGGCTCACAAGGAGTGCGAGTTAGCTGCCTGATTCGAGAATTCCACACCTTCGGTATTAGTCTTAAAGTGAGTAGAAAAGCAGCAAGTATAAGACTTCCTATCACTTTATAAGTGAATTTGTATATGAATAAAAAACTACCTTGCTAGTTTCTGATGGTCTTGGGGCAAAAGTGGCTTGGAAGTCTGTGATCAATGGGAGGCTATAACCAATTGACTAGACAGTAAGCATTCTAAGAGAAATGAAAGGAACTGCATTAGCGTTCTTTCTCATGTAAGTCAATTGGGCAAGCATGCAAGAAGCAGACAATGTTATAGATATGATATGGAGAATGCCCTCCAAATCCCTCCTTGAGAGGAACTCTTGTCTCTGTCTCTGATACATGATAGTGTTGGGTTTCCGAAAAATTCAATAATCAATTTTTTTCGCTTTTCGTTTATCATGTTAATGTTTGGTGTTTTGTATGCCTATTTATGATTTCGCCATTTTTTATAAAAGTTTAATGGGGTGGCTTTTTTAATTCCACTCATATTCTTTTAGGGAAAAAAGAATTCTAATGATGTTAAACAAAACATGGTCTTGATCCTCTTTTAGCATATTTGGCTCGTAAAGGGAGAATTTTAGAAAAGTTTGTCATCATCTCAAGTTAAAGTTAGAGATTGTAATCCAAAGTGCGAGGTTGATCCACTTATATTCTTTTATATAAAAGAGAATTTTGTTGATGTTAAATAAAACATTGTCTTGAGAGCCCTTGAGCGCATTTAGTTCATAAAGGGAAGACTTTTTCATCATTTCAAGTTGAAGTTGTGGGTCGTAATCTAAGTTGTAAGATTGATCTATATTTCTTTGAGGTGTATGCTATTTTCTCAAATTCTCATTTATTATTTTTCTCAAGAGTTGTAATTTTCAAATCTTGTTGTTGGTCTAATTTTTGTTGAGAGAATTTCCTCAAATTGTATTTTCAATACTTAATTGTAAGAGAGTTTCTTAATTAAAATTGATCGAATAAATTGATTTTATTTTTTCTAATTTGGAGAAAAGTTTCCACCTATTTTTATCTTGGTGTTTCCTATTTCATCTTATATTTGTTTTGATTTCATCTCTAGGGTAAATACTTTTTTGAGTTAATTCCACTAAAACGTCTATTTCCCAATAAGCGGCAACAGAGTTTTGATTCTTTCTTTTGTGTATGTTTTGATTTTGGGTAGCAACCGTTTGTATCAAGATGAAAGATGAAAAACATGTTAAGAGATGTATGATTGATTATTTATTTACTAAGGATTTATATAATCAAAATTTTGGTCTTCCTGAGTCATTGAGTTATAGTCAACTGTTGAGTGCTACTCCGGTTATGATGAAGGGAAAACTTCTCCTCCTCCGCCTGCTAGCCTAATGGATCAAGATAGACAGAAAGTGCATGACTTTGATCAGAGAATAGTTAGAACATAACGTATATAACCGGAACAAAGACTTTTAAGGAGCTTTGGGATAAGCTCTTGTATATGAATGAGAGAGACACTCTAGAGAATCGGAACCTGTTGGTAAGAAGGTTGATAAATCTTCGGTATAAGTATGAGATAGATGTTAGTGACTACATTAATGAGATGTAAGGTATATTAACTCAATTGTCTAGTTTCAATATACCTCTTGGCGATGCTTGACAAACTTGTCTATTATTAAATACTTTATTAGAGTCTTAGGAACTTTGGTTGTTTCTTTGAATGATTTTGACAAGCAAATGATTTTAGATATGGTTTCAAGTTGTCTCTTGAGTGACGAAGTGAGGAAGAAAACACATTAAGTAACCTTCTCTAATTTGTCTCTAACTTTGATTTCTGAAGATAGTTTTTGAAGAATATCAAAGAGTAGGAATCCAGCTAGAAGAAACAAGAATAGATGAAGACCTAAATTAAGAAATAAGACCATCAAATGCTTTTATTGTGATAAAGCTAGCCACAAGCTTACAAATACAAAAAAGATCTAAGAGATGAAAAGGCTTTTGGCAATTAGGAGCAGATGATAAGGCTGTCAATTTTGTAGTAGAAGATGTACTAATCATGCTTGATGATGGAAATGACTAATTGATAATTAATGATGGTAGTAATTGGGTGATTAATTTTGGGGCATTATTTCATGTTACCCCACGAAGAGATTTCTTCAACACCTATATGACAATTGATCTAGGTATGGTGAAGATGACAACAATGAAACTTCTAAAATTATTGGTCATGGTGATGTGCATGTTGTGACCGATTCTAGTTACAAACTTGTTTTGAAAAATGTGCGTCATATTCGTGATCGAAGATTAAATTTGATGTCAACAGGTGTGTTGGACGATGAAGACTATGCTTCACAATTTTCATGTGGCTTATAAAAATTGGTGAAAGGATCTATAGTGGTTGCTAAAAGGAAAAAGTACAGTGGTCTTTATAAGACTACATTTAGTTTGGTTCTTGATGAGGTAAATGTTACATCTATTACATCTACTATTCTCACAGTTGATTTGTGGCATAGGAGTTTGGGACACATGAGTGAGAAGAGGCTAGAGTTTTGAAGAAGAAAAATTATCTTCCACAATTTAATGAAACAACACAAAGCTCCTATTATAATTATTTGGCTGAAAAATAACATTGAACTTCTTTTGTATCCACCAGCAAGAGGAAGACTTAGATACTTGAACTTGTACATTTTGATGTGTGTGGTTCGATGAAGATGAAATCTTTTGGTGGAACCTTTTATTTTGTTGTTTTTATTGATGATGCTTTAAGGAAGATATAGTGTTACTATTTGAAGAATAAAAATGATATGTTTAATGCTTTCAAATTATTTTATGTCATTGTAGAGAGAGAAACATGAAAGACTTTGAAATGTTTGAGAAATAATAATGAAGGTGAATATTGCTCTAATTAGTTTCAGGGTTATTGTAACAAAGATGTCCATTTGGTGGGATAAAAAGGTTAAAAGATTGGTTATCCAAAGAGAAATATATTGAGAAGGTACTTGACCGGTTCAACATAAAAGAAACCAAATCGATTGTTCCACTGTGACGTCAATTTAAATTGAAGAAGGGTAAGCTAAGTGAACCAATTGTTGTAAGGAGTTTTATGTATGTTATGGTTTGTACTAGACCAGACATAGCGTATGCTGTTGGAGCAGTAAGTAGACATTTTTCTAATTTAGGCATAGAGCATTGACAAGCAGTTAAGTGGATATTGGGATATTTGAGAGGTACTTCTAAATTATGTTTATACGTTGGGGGAGGTAAGATTATATTATCATGCTATACTAATGCAGATGAGTGGTGATATTGACTCTATAAGGTCTATTTCTGGTGTGGTTGTTATTTTTGATGGTGGTGGTGTTTCTTTGTAGTCTAAATTGCAAAAGTGTATTGCTCTATCTATAATTGAATTTGAATACATTACAATTATAGAAGCTTGTAAATAGGTTATATAGTTGAAAAGATTTTTGAATGAAATTGGAGTAAGTCAAGATAAGTATGAGGTACTTTGTGATATTCAAAGTACTATACATTTTTCGTTTAAGGAGTAAATACATAGATGTTCAATATCATTGGGTTAGAGATGCGTTGGAGAAAAAGTTTAATCGGTTCATACTAATAAGAATGTCTAAAATATGTTGACCAAGATTAAGACAAATGACAAACATTTGTTTTGTCGAAGTAGACTTGGTATGGACTTTGCCACAAACTATGTCTAGTTAGCCCATAAATTTGTGAAGAGAATGATTTGTTAGGTTTCCTCACCCATTCACATTGAAAAACTCAATAGTCAAGTGTTTTGATTTTTTCATTTATCACATTATTGATTGGTGTTTCGTATACTACGTGTGATTACATCTTTTTTTTGTAAAAATTTAATTATGTAACTATTTTAATTCCATTTATATTCTTTTATATAAAAGAAAATTCTGTTAATGCTAACGAGAATATCCTCTTGAGAGTTTTTTAGTATATTTGGCTCGTAAATGAAGAGTTTTGAAGAAGTTTTTTCTCATCTCAAATTGAAAAACTCAATAGTCAATTGTTTTGATTTTTCGTTTATCACATTATTGATTGGTGTTTCGTATACTACATGTGATTACATCTTTTTTTGTAAAAAATTAATTATGTAACTATTTTAATTCCATTTATATTATTTTATATAAAAAAAATTCTGTTGATGCTAAAGAGAATATTCTATTGAGAGATTTTTAGTATATTTGGCTCATAAATGAAGAGTTTTGAAATTTTTTTTTATCCTTTCAAGTTGAATTTGGAGTCATAACCAAAAGTGTAAGATTGATCTATATTTCTTTGAGGTGTATATTATTTTCTCAAATTCTCATTTATTATTTTTTTCAAGAGTTGTAATTTTTAAATCTTGTTATCAGTTTGATTTGTGTCAGTGAGTTTTTTTAAATTGTATTTTTAATACTTGATTATAAGAGAGATTCTTAATAAAGATTGATTGATTTGGTTGAGTTTATTTTTTCTAATTTGGATGAAAGTTTCTATCCATTTTTATTTTGATGTCTTATATTTCATCTTATATTTGTTTTAATTTCACCACAAAGAGCACTTATTTCACAAAGCATTGGGGAGTAGCTTGAATGAGTTGAAATAAAGTGGGTCGTCTTCTTTCCTTTGGCTACTGATTGAGATCTAGCTATGGTATTCACAAGCCACCTTCCATCGGTAGGTGGGTATTCTGTCTTTACCTCAATCATGCAATCCATTCCATCTTTCAGCTCAATACTCCCGGTCTCGTACATGGCATCAATCTCAGAGGGGATATTTCTGCACCCAATGAGGTACATCTTCCCCACAATTGGATCATAAACACCCTCTAAAAAAAGTCTTGACACACTGGAAAGCGATGTAGCTGTGATCCAAAGTTCTGATGATACATTCATCGACGAGGCTGAATTGTTGGTGTCTGATACGCTGCTAGATGAGATGCTAACAATTTCATCATGCTCATACGTTCTCCAACTGCGACCAAACAGTGAACCTTGTGATAAAATCTGAAAACTAACCAGGCATTTCGGAGTACCGAGGCCGAGCTTTGTCAACTGGATAAAATATTGCATTCACATTAAAGGAAAGCTCATCTGCTAGAGAACTGATGGATTCTATATTATTGAAACCAGCTTCAAGTTTGGGGTAGCTAAAAAGTGGTTTTATGACAATGCTACTAAGGTCAGTTGCCATATTACTGTCTAAGAAGGCAATTGCAGAATGGATTTTGGTGTATTTGTAGTGCATCCTCTGAAAATCAGGTGCATCATTGATATGAGAGGACTTGACACATGTTTAAAGGATAAAGGAGAAAAGGAATTAGAAGAGGCTCTTCTGCCAGAAATACTTCCAAAGATGAGACTTCTCTGTGTAATTTAGAAAGATGTAGCAACACGTAAACGAACATGGTGTCTGCACTTGCTAGAATCATTGTTCATAGTCCCCCCAAGACCACCAACCATACAGCTGGCCGCTAGAAGAGTGCCACACACCTTCAACAGAAAGTGTGGCAGTATTCAAGCCTGTTCTTGATCCTGCATAGAAATGGGCATCTGTAGCCGGAGGTGTCCTAGATACTGCTAAAACTCTCACTACCCCAGGATCATTAGCATCAAATCCAGTTTCACACTTCACATCTTGCATTACAATTTGAATGCTCTGTTGGTTACCATTTGCAGCACTCCTGAGCTCATCACCCAAACTTTGAACAGTTTCCCATCACCCAAACTTTGAACAGTTTTTACAATTTGGAGAGACAACAAGGCCGTTCCCTAACTGCGTCGCAAAAATTGTTCCCTTTGTAAGCCTCTACTTGGCCTTAAAACCATATATCTTGATAAGGGTATGGGTCACAAGCTCTTTGCACAAACTCCTCAGACACAAACTGGTAACTTCAGGAAGATGACCTTAAGCATGGATGATATATGAACCTTACTGAAAAACAACATCCTACTTCCATCACTCCTTTCCACTTCAAAGTAAAATCCTTCAACAAAAAACAGAGATTTGAGACATCCCTGGGTAAAAATGAGAGTAGGGTACGAGTCTAAGAACCGTGAATCTCTTCCAATGATCAGAATTAGAGTGCCTGCAACATTGATCATAGGTTTGGAGCTACGAACTGCGCCTATGCTGGTGAAAGAGAGAATACAGCTTTAGAGGTGGCACCCGATAATTGTTTATTGAGTCCACTAAGAATGGCATCAAGCTTGCAGCATCCGACTCCTGGCTGCAATAGCCATTGGAGAAGGAGAGCTCGTTTCTGATGTTGTACCATTTGCTGTCATCGAAGTGGAGGTCAATGGCGGATGTCAGATAGGATTTACATACTCTTTCTACTTCGATGGTAGTCGTTGTTGGGAAATAGACACTCTAGTAGAAACAATCTAAAAAATATTTCTCCTTGAGATGAAATGAAAATAAAAATAAGATGAATATGAGACAATAAGATAAAAATGGACGAAAACTTTCCTCCAAATTCTTAAAAAGAAAACCAACATAATCACTTTGATTAAGAAAATCTCTTACAATAAGCATCGAATAAAATTTGAGAAAACTCTTCTAATACAAATTAGACCAATAACAAGATTTAAAGGTACAATTATTGGAAAATACAATATATGATAAATTGAGAAAATAACAAACCTCAAAAGAAAATTAGATCAACCTCATACCCTAGATTACGACCCCACTTAACCTTGAGATAATAAAAAACTTCTTCAAACTCTTCTTTTATGAGCCAAATATGCTAAAAAACTTTGAAGAAGATTTTCTGTTTAACAGTAATAGAATTCTCCTTTGTATAGAAGAATATGAGTACATATCTAAAAATTATCTTATTAAACTTCTATAGAGAAAGACGAAATCACTACGAACACCAACCAACAGTGCGCTAAACAAAAATTAAAAAAGTGATAATTGAGCTTTTCAATGCGAATGAGTGAGGGGAATTCAATGTTAATTAACAAATAATACTCAAAACATCTACCTAACTCTAGTTTTTAATCCAATAAATAATCTCAAAAAATAACAGCATATATTCTGATTAGGAAAAAGCTCTTTAAAAATAACTAAGAATAAAAAATATTTTAATAAATATCACTCAAATAATTTTTAATAAATAATACTCATAGTCATTCCATGCATAACTGATAATAACAAAATTTTTGACATGAAATAATTTCGTAACCTATATTTTGAGGAAGAAATACAAGAAAGCGCGACGTAACTTGGGAATAAAATAGATGAAAACCAGGATGGATCCTTGCAGAATTAATGAAGAGGATGAAGATAGAAATCTTTCACTTCATCACTTGATTACAAAATTTTAAAGATATTTTTAATTTATACATTCATAAAATAACCAACTATCGAGGCGGTTATAACCACTAAATCAGGCACGTATAATTTTTTCACAACAAATAATACCCAAACCAGCCTACATCAAAACTCTATGTTACCATTTACATTTATTTGATTTTCTTAAATACAGTGAATATTTATTTTTATTCTTTTTCAAGAATATTTAATGGTAATAAATTTATCTCAATACTTTTTCAATAAATTAACTTACGAAATGCGCGCGCATTGCACGGGTATGCTGGCTAGCAGAATTGGAAGGGGATCTCAGGAAAGTTGGGAACTGATCCGGTCATAGCAGAGATATCTACTGGTTGTTGACAGCATCTGGAGATATCTACTGAATAATAATGTTGTGTGCTGGCTTAATTGAGTAAAGCTCCAATCTCACATTTAATTTCAAAGTTAAAAGTTAGAAGTTAATCAAAATCATATAGCTTAGCTATACTTTTATTCAAAATAATTTAGCAGGTCTCACTGCTCACGATCTACATTGATAAATATAAAAACAAATAATAAGGATGCTTAGAAATTTTCAAGCCTATCTAATATTTTTAACATTTTCATCTTAATTATCAAAATAATTATAATTAAAAATTAATTTTAAAGTATCTTTAAGCTAATATATTTTTAAAAAGTCTAACAAAATTATTTTAATGTAAAAAATTAAATAAAATTTTGTCAATCTCTTACTTATGCACTTTATTTTCTTTACATATAAACCTCATTACGTAGGATCCACAAAAAAGTTTAACTTAGATTTACTAACTCATATAAATTATCTAGCTCACAAAGTTACATATAATTATCTCTTATAAGAATTTTAAGTCTTTAAGTTATTCAAACACTTACTTTAAATATGATATCAAATGTAAGCGCTATTAATTCATCAGTTCAAAGTAACATAATTTTGTCCTTAAATATTTATGTTGGTTATTTTTTAAATTTAGCCTATTTATCACGCCCGAATTACTATTATCAATTCTCTTCTTTTTGAATCATCACTATTTGTTACCCTCTCATATTTTAGATATGTATTCAAACAATTCCCGCGTGATATGGATATATAATTTTTTTTAGATTTCCTTTAAAGCCATATTATGATCAGCTTGAAGACGTCTCACAATACATAATTAACTTAGTCAATTTAATTAAAAAACATATCAAAACATAATATTACACATATCACTTATTATGTTGTAATTTTTAAAATTGCCACATTTATAAAACAAATCATGCAAATTAAGTAGGTAATATGTACGTGAAAATACCACGAGATTCACAACATATGATACACATTAAAAATTAGTATGTCACAGCATTGTAAGAAAACAAGACATCTATGACGAAAAAATTGTTTCTCACTCTGAGTTTGTTAAAAAAAAACATGGTAATATAAAAAAAATTCATACATACTATTAAATGAAAGGGTTGGTGTGAGGAAGGGGATCCGACCCAACATTTTTATTATCATTTGTAATTACATAAATTCTAATTTAAGGTTAATGTCTCTAACATCCTTTGTGTGTCAGGTGAAAGAATGAGAAGAAAAAGAATAATTATTGACAAATTTTATCATTAAGACCCTATTTTCTTAAAGTAATTTCTAATTCCTATCATCATCAACCTTAAATTGGCTAGCTATGCATGAACTGGATGAGTAATATCAATCATGTAAATATCACACACATCAACCTATAATTATACAAGAAAACAAAAGATGACAATGAGTTTCATAAAACGTTATTGATGGAAAAAATGTGAGTAAAAGATGTTAGCGAATCGAATTCGTCCAAAAATCTAAGAAATATTGAAAATTCATGATCTCTTTCAATTTGAAGATCCACGATTGAAATTAATGTCCTTTCATTGATTCCTCCTAAGGAATTCATTTTATTTGGAATTTACTGTTTATGCTACAATACATGTGTTACAGGGGAACATCAAAATCTT
The DNA here is from genome assembly GCA_032619315.1 of Piper longum. Classification (NCBI taxonomy): domain Eukaryota; kingdom Viridiplantae; phylum Streptophyta; class Magnoliopsida; order Piperales; family Piperaceae; genus Piper; species Piper longum. The sequence goes on along the minus strand of JAVDBV010048513.1, from coordinate 5,948 downwards.
TTTGTGAAAACAGTGAGAACTATGCACACCACATTTGCCATGAAGGAATATGATCAACTTATCCTCCTCTCTTTTTACTGCTCTCCCTTGTCCATCATGCTCACTGATCAACCATGCCCCCTACTTCATTCCCCCAAGCTCTTGAAGAGACACTACTAGCTCCACTTACAAGTTGGCCTGCTACACCCTTCAACACCCTTTACATGTGGCGGCCATCGCTTGTGGTTTTCGCTATCAGGACTGTGTTGTGCACGGCAAGGCCACGCCCAGACCAACACCATGTCTGGTGCAATTACCACAAGGAATTTGAGGAAGATTGAGCTTGCCCATGTTTCTCTTCCTCTCTACAAGAGACCGGCACATGCACCCCTTTACTCTGTTGGAGTCATTGCACCCTCTGATACCGGCCCTGATAATCAGCATAATTGAGTTTGTTTTCAAAATCTATATATACTCAACTATAGCGTGCAATTTTCTTCAAGTACAACGATTTAAACAAGTGCTTCAAGTTCTATAGAAGAGTATTGAGATGGCTCCAACAATGTCCTTGGTGATGTACCGATGGTGCAAGGGATGGTTTCTTGGAGAAGAAGATAGAGATGGTACGGTCTGCAAGTATGCTGTTACCACTGTTCTTGAAGCAGTGGAAGGTGATTGAGATGATGATGATGATGGTGGCTATGACTGCTCCGGCTGCTTGCTGAACCAAAACAAATTTTCCCAACATGAGATGCACTTACCAGATCTTCTATTGCTGGTCGGGAAAAGCATGTGGATTTATGAATTAGCTGCCAGTATCATATGGCTGGTTTGTAAACTTTCTATTCATTAGACCTGTTTAATCAGAGCTCATTTGTAAAAATGAGTTTTTAAATGTCAGCATTTTAGCAGTAAGCACTACCCTTTTCTTGTGAGTTAGGACAGGAAAGCATTTCACGCTCATTAACCCTTCCATGGATATATAAACATTACATATGTGGTTAAAATAGAGGACTTAAAATGACTTGCATGTATAGCATGTAAAGACTCAAAGATATGTATTCATTTTACATATAAAAAAACTCAAAGACTGCACCAGCAGAAGGGAAAGGAAAATCCCCACTTAACATCATCATCTAATTAACTCAGTTCATATCCTATACACAAAACACTTTCCTGGTAAGATAAAAAAACAGTCTAGAAAGCATACAACATTTTAGATTACTGATTTACAGTACTGTTAAAACTTGTCAGATAAACTTTGTAAGCACTCTGCATATATCAGCCACATTCTCCATGAACTGAAGATCAATATCCAACATGATTTTCTAAATTCAGTGACTCCTGGCAGAGTTATCCCTATTGGATGTTAACTATAAAAGCTAACAGATAACCTGCAGCAGGAATTCCAAGATTCCGAAGTTTGTAATAAAGACCCAATTCTGGCATTCTAAAGATATACTCCCCAACAAGTATGGATCAAACATAGGAGATCTTATATAGTCATGAACATTCAGAAGCTCTCTAGATATGATCATACCACAGGAGTAAAGTTATGATAATGTTTTGCAATCTATTCTTCACATAAAGTTGGCAATGATCTGAGGAAGAAGGAAAAGATTATGAATAACACTACTAAACTCTATAAGTTCTGTTAACCATGACCATGGTTTGTTATTATTCTCATCCAGATTGTTGTGCTTTCTTAAGCTAAGAAGCCCTTCTCGGTTATCTATAGAATAGAAGTATGGTAAGATCAAGAAACCAACCATGTAAAAGGTAGAGGATAAAAGAAACACTTGCTTGTCACTTGGTTTATGACTGCTGGCATTTAGTCTTCCACGACAAAGCCATGTCATCGGGAAAATTTTAAGAGCAAGAAGTAATGTAACCAGCAAAAGCAACCCCCCAACATTGCCCAACACTAGCCACTATGTTCTGCTTTCCACAATAATTTCCTGTGGCCCACAGTCAGAGACTGCTGATCCAATTCCTTCAATCAAGTTTCTGGGCTCTTTAATCAACTGAAGCAAGTATGAAGTGAGCTAAAGACAAACACTGTAAGAGATACAAATGGCATATCATCAATATTTTTTCCCATGTGTATCACTTGGCAAATTGTAGATACTAGCGTCGCCCCAAGAATGATGACCAAAAGAACACTTTCTACAACTGTGCGTGAAAGTAAACTTACTTGCTGATAACTAAAAATAATAGGGAGAGTATCCAGCTCAATTGAGGGAAATTGGAGAGGATCATCTTGATTCCCGTGTGACGAAATGGAAACCTTTGATGTGGGCTTTACAAGCCACACAGACATTTTTGGCGGATATTCCACCTTGACTTCTATCATGCAATCATATCCACTTTCAATATTTACCGGTTCATAAGAAGAATTTAATAAGCCATGGGCATCCCTGCAACCAACCAGGTACATCTTACCTAAAGAAGGATCATAAACTTCTTCCAAGAACAGCCTTGATACATATTTGAAGGAAATATACCTGTATACCAGAGACTGTAAAATATGGAATTTCAAACTCGACACGTATAGGAGCTTTCTTCTCAGGAGTTGCTTCTTCGGCTATTATACTAGGAAGCCTAAATTCTGCTCTCCGCTTGTACTCCTACAACAGAAAATTAGAAAGTTAAATCCTTTGCACATAACACTTCAAAAACTAATCTAGATAAGAGAAATTACTAGAGTTGAGGCGAAACCTTACCACCTGGAAAAGATTTAATTTTCCATAACAGGGCATCATTTTCAGGAGCATAAGAAGCAGAACTGATGGAAGTTCTGACACTTGGATTAGTGGCATCAGCAGGTACAGGCAGCTCAATCTGAACATTTGTAGCAGTGCCGCATGGGTGGAAGAAAACTTTATAGCCTAACTATAAAAATAAACCAAATGGATCAGGTATAGGTTCGCTAGATTAACCAGATCTGGCAGAAAAGGTAGGTTGTAATTATAATCTTGACCAAGCACGAAAAAAAAAATTGAGTCAGCCTCTGATTCAATTAAATTAAAACAAGATGAGCTTTTCATCCGATATGAATCTTGAAGACAAGAAGACACTAGTCACAAAAACAGTGCAATTACATCGAGTAAATTGTTAGCCTTGAAACTGATGGTTCTCCTTTCTAGTTGAGTTAAACCGGCTTCCAAAACAACAAGGAATGGTGCACACATGCCAACAAAAAGGATAATAGAGAAAGACCTCATGTCCACAAAAAGGATATTAGAGAAACACCTACCTTCGCTCTTTGAGCCTCCACCCAAATAAGAGGCTTTACCTCAAAGCAGAATATTATAAATCAAAATTTTCAGTAGGTTGAAAATACCCACTTCTATCATGCAATCATACCCACTTTCAATATTTACCGGCTAATAAGAAGAATTCAACAAGCCATGAGCATCCCTGCAACCTACCAAGGACATCTTACCTAAAGAAGGATCATAAACTACTTCCAAGAACAGCCTTGATATGAGCTTATTTCTGTATTCTTCAATTTCATGACTTAACTCAGCTGAAACATTAATCAACCTTGATAAATCCGGCCTCAATCTACCAGAAAACTTGTTTCCAAATCCAGCAGGCACTCGCCATATTCGACCAACATGTGGACCAACTGATAAAATCTCCGAGCTTATAACAGGATTTTGGCACTTGATTTTTAGTGGTTGATCGACTATCAGGCAAGCATACAAGTCGAGATCTTCTGCAAGACGATGGATGCTGACTATCTCATTTTCATTTTCCACGTTTGGATAGCTAAGTAACAATTTCTGAATGATGACAAAGTAATCAAACGCTTCGCTTCTCTTGTAAAACGCACGGGCAAGCTTAATTTTGGAGTACTTGTAAGAATATGGTGCCCAAGATTTTAGTGGCACTTCAATTGACAAAGGAAAGTTCAAATCACTGGAGAGGTTAAGCTTAGAAAGACTCCCAGAGATGACACTTCATTGCGTAATAGACAATGATGCAGCCATGTACAAACAGATCAGACAATCACAGCTAACAGAATCTCTATCAGCTCCATCAAAACAGCCAACCATGCAAAGCTGCCCACTTGACGAGTTCCAAATTCCCTCAGCGCAAATAGCATTCGAATCTAGAGTTGTTCTATGTTGGAAAGCTACTTCTGATGGAGAAAGTGCTCTAAAAACTGCTGAAACTTGCGCCACACTGCCATCGTAAAAAATGTCTTCTTCACACCATACATTATTCATTTCTACTTTAGAGTCAAGCAGTCCCCAATTTGTATCATTGAGTCCGTACGTCAAGGAAGGAACCAACTTACTGCACTGCTGGTAGTTGACATCACCCTTCTAGTTTGGAACTACAAAAAATACTTTTCTTTCTGTCACCTCCCTAAGTAGTGTACAAAATTTGGAACCACCATAAGCCTCAATTTGGCCATTCATTCAAACATCTTGAAAGGAATTGCAAGCTGTAGACACAAAACCCCCAGACTTGAATTGATAATCATCATAATCTTCTTGTTGGGATGACAAACTAACTTTATCAAAGTGCCTAACATCAGATTTGACATTGAGGCTTCTCATCTCCCCACGAACTGATCTACTAGGTAAAGTGAAGTTTTCGGGATAACTGAGGAACAAAAAGATTCTATCATTGTGAACAAGAGATTGATTCTGATCAGAAACAGAACCATTCATCCCACCTTTGAGCTAGTTGATTCCAATTCGCCTGAGGGGCAAGCTTGACTCAAGCTGCTTGAGTTTCCCACCATGCAAAGTAAACGCCTCCCTCCATGATCCTCCGTCTCGGCATAAACCCCTTCAAACAATATTCTAGCAAAAGATGCGCCAGGCTCTGATTGAAAAACTCGCTGCCATTTTGGTTCGTTAGAGAATAAATTCCAGGTGATTGCCAAGGTCAAGAGTATTGCGAAAATTCTAAATTAATACACAACAAATCATAACTACATATACATAATCTTAAAATTCAAATGAATTAATATAACAAACGTAATTACTTTAAATAAGTGAAGACACTATAGAAGATATAAGTATAGCTAGTAGTTACTATTATTAAAATAGGAACATTATAAAAATTACACATTTAAATACATAATTTATAAAATAGAAAGGAGTTGATATTAAAAAAGTAAGCTAAGTATTAAATTGACAACTTTAAACAACAACAGACACTATATTACTATAAAAGTGTAATTATTAAATACCTAAGGAAACGTTGAAAAATAAATAATACTTTATCATGAAGAGGAAAAATGTCAATGCTGGTTACAGTATTTTTATTTTTTATATTGGTCCTCATCCAAATTTGCAATAGTTGAGCTTTGACATTAAGACAACCTCTGTTGACAACTAATTGATAAAAAATTACCTATGCTAATTATGTATTGAAAACCTTCTTCAAGTTGATCATAAAATAAAATTAAAGGAATCCTAATGACAAAGTATCAATTTCATGTGGGAATTGTTTGAATTCATATCCAAAAAATAAGAGGGTAATTAATAATTAGTATTCAAAAGAAGAGAGTCAATAACATTAATTCACCTTCATAACAGGCTAAATTTCATTAGTAACCTACACAAATATTCAAGGACAAAATTATGTTATTGTGAAGTAGAATGGTTTGATGAATTAATGCCTTATAATTTATGAACTAACAGTACTCTGAACAGCTTAAAGATTTAAATTCTAGTAAGAGATAAATACATGTATAGAGCTACCACAAATCACCAAAATTAACTAGTGGGGAAAATTAAAGTGCAAAAGATGAGCACTTGAAGCAGAGGCAAGGAAGTGAGGAAGATAATGTTGGGTTAATCCCACATCCCATTTGGAGGCAACCGGTGACTTGTATATAGGCTAATGGGAAAGCCTTAATTCTTAAGCTAGCTTTTAGATTAAGAGAGGCCCATTAACCTGTTGCAAGTCACTTTTGGGGCCCGAAGGGCCCAACAAGTGGTATC
>JAVDBV010048512.1:0-19292 GCA_032619315.1 Piper longum | reverse complement strand
ACATCACCAAGCCAACCCATACCTCTTTAGGTATGGTGCCCATGCCTATGACATCACCACCCTTCTTCTATAAAATCCCCCACTTCCCTCACCTTTTCACCTCCAACCAATTCTTCCACTCTCCTTGGCCTCCTTCCTCCTCTTTGGAGCTCCAAACAACCCCTTCCACGTTCCTAACATCCTTAGGTAGTAGGCTTTGAGGTTGGATGCCTCAAAAGACCTCCCCTTCGTAAATAGTCACAATAATTCCTTCACTTTAATTTTGTTATCTCTAATGTGAATAATCGATAAGTGTGCTGAAACATAGTTTTTATTGAATTCAGAAGTGTTATACTCTATGAGCAATTCAATGATATATATATAATTTATGCTATCAGGCTAACAATGACTTATCGATAAGGCTCATCTGTTCAAAATGACTGAAAAATATTTTGAATGACAATCCCTTAGTGGATCCATTTTTTTCATTTCGGTATCATTATGCTCAATTAACCCTTTCTATTTCAGTCCTTCTTCCTTGATAGATAAGTACTTAATATCTATATGTTTGGCACTTTTAATGATTGTTTAAAAGGAAAACTAGAACGAAATTATCACTATATATTCTTAATGGTCTATTTATGTTGTTGACAATTTTTAGATTGAATTTGAAATTCCGTAACCATAATGCTTGATTTGTAGCCTCAAAGCATACCACAAGAAGTGGCAATGATAGACTCCTATCCCCTCTTTCTTGAAATTGCTCCTCCCACCAATGAAACAAGTAGCCAAATGTGGATTTTCTAGACTCCATATACCTAGTAAAGTCTAAATCCGAGTAGTCTATCACCTCAAGATGGTTTGACCTCTGACATGTGAGCATGTAGTTCTTGGTGTCTTGTAAATGCCGAAGGACTTTCTTAGCAGCTTTCCAATGATATAATTTAGGGTTGCTTTCATATTGGCCTAGTATCCCAACGGTAAAACTTATGTTTGGCCTAGTACATGTCTGAGAATACAATAGACTCCCTACTACATATGTATAAGGAATAGATTCCATTTCTTTTCGTTCCAAATCATTCTTTGGACATTGTATTTCACTGAATTTGTCCCCTTTCTGAACTGGAACTATATCGACAGAGCATTTTTTATTTGAAATCTCTCTAAAATTTTATCAATATAGGACAAGAGGAGTCCTGTTAATCTGTTACGGAGTATTTCTATTCCAATCGTATAGAATTTCTCTCCCATATCTTTTATTTCAAAATTCTTAGAAAGATAGTTTTTTATATCTTGTATTAGACAAATTTAATTAATAGCAAGAAAAATGTTATCAACATATAGGACTAAAATAATGAACTTGCTCCCACTGATCTTCTTGTACATGCACCAATCAATAGTGTATTCTACGAAACCATACGATGTAATGGTATTGTTGAACTTAAGATACCATTGTTGGGAAGCTTCTTTCAGTCCATATATTTAACTTATTCAATTTACACATCAAATTTTCTTTTCCACTGGTCATAAAACCTTGGGTTGATACATATATCTCCATTTAGAGAAACAGTTTTCACATTCATTTGGTGAAGCTCGAGATCGATGAGCCACCAAAGCCATGAAAATTCTTAAGGAACCCTTGTTTAAAGAGGAAGAGTGTTTCATTATAGTCAATAACCATTCTTTGAGTCAAACCTTCTGCAACAAGTCTAGCTTTATTATACCTTTCGACATTGCCTTTGGAGTCATGTTTGGCTTTGAAGACCCATTTACAACGGACTAGTTTTGATCCTTGTGGCAACTCTACTGAGTCCCAGACTTTTTTGTCTGCCATTGACTTTTACTCATCTTTAATGGTACTGAGCCACTTTTCTGAATTGTCACATCCCATGAATTGTGTGAAAATATAGAATCTTTATCAATGTTCAAGTTGCACTCATGTTCAAGTGATTAAACTATACAATTATTCAAAATAGTTGGTTTTTGTTCTCTTTCAGTCCTTTGGAGTGCTATGTTTGGTTGAACAATTTGTTCACTTGAAATTTGGACTTTATTTGATGGTTCATTGTTATGTGGGTTTTGTACTATTATTCGTTGTTTCTGTATGTTGTTTACCTATGATATAACAAGAGAGACAACAACATGGGAGAAGTTTTTGGAAGTGTTTCTTGAATGTCCACTTTTCGTGGTTCCAAACTCCCACTAACTTGACCATTCTAAATGAACAGAGTATTACCAGATTCAACAATTCTTGTACTTTGGTTAGGGCAATAAAATCTATACCCTTAAAATTTTGTAGAATAACCGATGAAATAACCTCTAATGGTCCATGCATCAAGTTTTCTTTTATGGGGATTGTATATCATTACTAATGCTGGGCAACCCCAAAGATGGAGATCCCTTAAGCTAGGTTTTCACCCTCTCTACAATTAACAAAGAGTCTTGTCAACTATCTTACTAGGGATCCTATTTAGTAAATATGTTGCAGTCTTTAATACATTCATCCACAATAATATGAGTACAGTACTATAACTTAACATACTCGTAACTATCATAAAAAAAGTATGATTCCACCTTTTAGCTATGCCATTTTTGCAAGGTCTACTTAAAATTGTGTACTAAGCACAAATGTCTTCACTTTGAAGTAACTTCAGAAATAGATCTAGATATTGGCCATTTTTGTCAAATTTACCATAGTATTCACCACCTCAATCAAATCTCACAATATTAACCTTTTTTTCTGTCTTTTCTTCACATTGATGAATATCTCTAAGACATTCATTAATTAAGATTTTTCATACAATAGATACAAGTAGCAATATTGTGAGAAGTCGCCAATGAAGGCGATAAAATATTTTTTCGACATTCCATGAAGAAATGGTGAAAGGACTACGAATATCGATTTGTATTAGTTGAAGTAGTTCATTACTTCTTATGGCAGGTTGTTTTGATGTGTGGTATGTTTGCTTGCCTTTAAGACAATCTACATAAATATCTCAGTCAACAAAATCAAAACAAGGTAAGATTTGACTTTTCACCAATCTCATTACTCTTCTTTGGATATATAACCTACTCTTTGACGTCATAAGAAAGTAAAATGTTCATTTTATACACTACATTTAAGACCAAATTCATTTGTAACACTAAACAAAGATTTAATAAAAAGTTCGTCAAGATTGAAACGATATAAACCATTGATCATAGTACTAGAGTCATAATAATAATGTTGTTTATATAAGGAAAATACATTATCTCTAATTTTGAAATTAAAACCTAATTCGTTCAACTTTCCAAAAGAAACTAAATTGCGAATACAATAGGAAACATAAAGACATTTTTTAAGATCCAGACAGCAACTAGTATCCATGATCAACATCTACGTCCCTATTTCCTCAACTGTGCCTTCATTTTATTCCCCATGTACAAAAATTATTCATTTCTATTTATGGTTTGGATTGAAATAAATCCTTACGTAATACTAGAAACATGAGAAGTGACACCAAAATCTAACCACCAGGAATTTTTGGGCACCTCAATTAATTTTGATTCAAAGCATACTGAAATAAAGTATTTCTATTTCTTTTCAAACCAAGCTTCCCTTTTCGACCATCATTTTTAAGGTGACCACTTTTCTTGTAGGAGAAGCATTACATTTCTTCATAGATTTTGCCATCTTTGAAATTGATAGTGGTTTTCCCTTTCACAATCTTAATCTTGCTAGAACTAACCATTTCATGCAAAGTAACATGGATTGAGTGGTCTATTATCTTCTTTTATCTTCCTACTAACCATTTCATGCAAAGTAACATGGACTGAGTGGTCTATTATCTTCTTTTATCTTCCTATTTCTTGTATTCTTGAATTAACATGGTTTTTATTTCTTGAAGGTTCCATTTTTCTTTTATGGTTTTATAGTTGTTCACCTAGAACTAGCCAAATTCTGAAGGAAGAGAATTCATGATGAACTAATAGCTTTGCAACCTTATTAGTTATTGATGTCACATGATTATGGATAGGCTGTGACCAATCAAATTTATTGGTCATCAGTTTAATCATGAGAGTTCCTACAATCGACTTATTAACTATACTGATTGTGCATGCTCCTTAAGTTTGGTCATGAATTTCTTAGCACAATCGGTGTTTGACATCAATGGCTAGATATGTTCAGCCACTTTCATTTTTATTAGGTTTTAAGGCCAACCTATTTGACCTTTTCCAAGTCCCAAAATAAGACTTGTCATCATGGGAACCGGTCTCGATAGTGGCTACGGACTTATCATTAATTAATGCATCATCCAAGCACAGAACACCTAGTTGAACATGGATTTGTTCAGACCATTTAGTATAATTTAGCCCATTAAAGTTAACCACCTCATTTCCTAGACCGAAAATGTTTATAATTGCAAAATAATAACACATGCTCACTTATCAATGCTTTGAGTTAAAATAATGAATTTGAAAAATTACTATGTATAATTTTTATTTCTCAATTATATCTAAAAGTAGACCATTTTTATTTCTTTTTTTAGTGATCCCTAAAATATAATTTTAACAAAAATGGATGCTAATTAAAGAACTTTTAGAGACAATCAATTATCTCTAAATTAATATCAACATTATCTTTAGATAAACAAATATATTAACTGAGTATGAAAATGTTTCTTTTGTTTCATTAATTCAAATGAAATGGTCTACTTTTGGGTGATCTCTTAAAACTAAAATTAATGATTTCAATTGTTCAATGTAAATATTAATTTAGTGTCACTATGAGAACAATTGAAAATAACGTAGTTAAATATTAAATTTTCTAAGCTAGACCACTTCGGTGACTAACAAGCTTATATTATTCAACAATTATTTAATCGATAAACTTTAATATATATTAAAATACACCGTTAAATATTTAACCGTTCAAAGCAATACAATTTTGGCGGCTTTTATATGTATTATTTTATAAATATTGATAATAAATCCTATCAAACAATAAGTTTTTCTTTACGCACCTAATTACTTACATGGATATACAAAAAATTGTCACATAATTATTATGATTACCACAAGTGTTCTCGTAATTCTACTAAACATTGATACCTTCTTTTGGGTCGGGAAATATTCTCATGAATTATATACCATCAACTATCATTGATGCAACTAATTTCTTCCCACTAATGGTGTGATTGGTTAATAATGTCATCCTCCCACTTACTTTACTGATGTTCAATTATAGCCATCATTAACAAATACAGCATGAAATAAAAACTACAAATTACAAATTACACATAATAAATCTATGGTAGGAGGCTCTGATGCCCACGTACAAAACTTTAACGTAAGTATATTGAAGGATTCTTGAATGTTAATAAGGCTATTAAAAAAATGTTTGAATAAAATATAATTATTAATCTGAAGTGCCTGATTCCATGCTTTAACAATTAAAAGGGAAGTAAAAAACGAAATGTTTTTTCTTCATTCACCTTAACCTGGAGTGCTTCTCTTGAATGGTTCAATAATATAGAGCTAACTTTCAAAAAAATTTTCAACTAAATTAACAAGTCTTTACTAAGGGAAAGAAGAGAGTAAGTGAGACTAGGTTCATTTAATTACTTACATTATAACCATAAATAATCTGATTCTTCGTAACCTAAACTTTTTATTTCTGAGATTGAATTCATTATTAGATTAATTAATAATCTTACGTACAATTCTCAAATTTATCTCTTTAAATTCGGTTTTCACTTCTTGTCCTACTTTTGAACGATTATTTCTATTACATTCTTCATAGTTGCATCTGAGGGTTTGCGACCTTTATCATCCAAATTATAGTTCTTTTTTATGTATTTTTTTTCTCTTGGAGATTACCAATTCATCTTCTTCACAAGCCTTGTCAATATCCTCTTTTACCAATCAATTATTGCCAATCATTGGAAAAAGAATGTAAAATATCATAATATGTTGTTTAGTTCTCAAATTTTTACGCTTTTAATTATCAGTATCTCCATTAGAATTTTTCAATGCTACCCTCCTATTCATTCATTGATTGTTTCTCAAAAAGAGGTCAAATTATTTTATACTATTTTAATTATTATTCTTTTTCTTATTCTTTCCTTTCATTATTCTCAATACAAAAACGAAAATGTGTTCTGCACTCATTACTTTTAGTTTAGTTTGCATTAAAATAAAAATATTAATTATTTAAAATGCTGCTTTTATAAACTAATATTGTTTTTTATTTTTTCTCATTCTCAATTATAAAGATCTTCTTAAACTCATAACAGAAATATCTTAATATGATATTGATTATTGTACACCGCACAGTGGATTGGTATTTTAGCTAGCTTTATGTTAACATCAAAAGAATGCAATTTTATTTCAATCCTTAAAGCATGTTCATTACATTTTAATCATATATGTATGTTTTAAGAGCATTGTCTTGATCTTTCAAGGCGGTTTCCAAAGCCATGAGGTAATAATATTTGTTTCTTATCAAAGATTATAATGATACATATATATATATATATATATATATATATGAATATTGTCTATAATCTACCTAGAAAATTATGTGGTATTTTACTATTTCATTTGGAAAAATAAATCAGCCATAAGGTCTTACATCCTATAATATACAACAAACCATATATACGTAGATGAGAATGCTCATTTAGTAGTTATCAGGATATTTAATGAATAGGGTCTTCGAGTCATATTAGCTAGAAGACTTTTTAGAAGCTTTATCATGATGATGGACAAAAATATTGGCTTGGGCTATCAATTTATTATAAAATTAAACTATCCCAGTTCAATGTAAATTTGACATTCCTTACGTATCTTGTGCTAGTGTTTTAAGTGTAAGATAACTATTTGGTGCTAGATCATTGTGAATGGGAAATATAGCAAGAACATGCAAATAAGTTGAGCCTATTTCAAGGTTTATGTGAAAATTTTCATTGTAATTGTAGTATATAAAATACAATTATATTATCTCAAGGTTTTACCCTTTTTTCTCGTACGCTTACAATTTATTTACGTGTATAAAAATTTTATTTTTGGTATTTCTGTTGCTCAGCCCATGAGTCATAATATTCAATTTTATCTTATATTTGAATTAGATCATCATGGCTTCTCAATTGCTCATTAATTGGTTTGAATTGTTAAAAACAATTAAACAAGTTGAAGATTTACAATTATGCACCTATTATCCTATCCTAGTTTTCTCCATAATGACTTAATTTCCAGTGCAAACTAGTGGGTTCAAAATGGCTATCCTAATTTGAGGTTCTCTATAAGTAAATTTTTACTAATATATTAGATCTTAAGTCTAATTTGATAAATCTCAAAACCTAGGCACCCACTTGCAAAAATTTCGCCCTTAAAATTCTTTTTCTCGTTTCGTCAGTCTAACCCCATGTATATTATAGTGTAGCCAATCAAATACTATTAGTAATTGACTCTCGCACTATACATAACAATCCTATTGGGAGAATAAACTGGTGATCTAAATTATTTTTTCAAAATGATTAATATAATTAAAAATATTTAAATATATATAACTATATGTTAGATCTTATACAAAAAAATATTAAATATATGACTAATTTGAATGATCTCATACCATCCAAGGTGAGTCTATCTTTTATTATCTTGAAATCTTACCCTCTCATTGCTTCTAAGAGTCATACGTGAGCATATTGACATGAGAATAATATTGCACATCTAATCAAGATTTAGAAAGAAAATAACTCAATCCAACATATGTTTAATATTTCATGATTCATCAAACATGAATTTTTTTCCCACTCCTAGATTTATAAAAAAAATTATAAATAATTTTGAAAGGTCAAAATTTGAAGTAAAGTTAACCCTTTCCATTCCCTTTATCTTCGCTTTTAGTTGGCTTCTCTTTCCTTAAAAGATCCTTTCTTACCAAACCCCATTTGCTCTATATTCATTCTATAAGAAAAGTTAGTCTCCAAATACGACTTACGACCAATAATGTCTTTGTTCTCTCTTCTCTTCTTAGAGGAACATTGTAAAGTGGTTCATGTGGTTGGAAAGTTGGCGTGAGCTTTGTATTAGTTGGGGAAGGTCTTGAATTAAAAATTCGAACCTAACTATATTTTCAAGTTGTTATTTGGATAGTATATTTATATCAGGGCATTTCAATATATGAACACACATTTCCATTGTTGACGACTCCATTCACCAAATCACAACTTCATGAATATTAAATTAAAGTAAACAACCTAACACAATAAACACTGTCGCAAATAAATGTAATCGCCACATATATATACTACATAATTCTCATAGTAAATGGGAAAATGAATGTCAAGTAATTTCCACCGAAATCTTGTCTCATGGGATATAGAAGTTTTGCCATGTTTAAACTCTGTTGCATTTGCTTATTAAGATTAAATACAATGAATCTCAATCCAAAAAATAATACATAACTTACGTAATTATAAATTGTGCAGTAGAAAATTTTCTCAGGTCTTAGTGATCACGGATCAGACGTGACTATTTTTACTTGTTCAACGAGGTCTTTGAGAGTTATCAAAGGGATGTCGCGTCAAAAAAATTTTCACAAACAAAGTGGTTGGTTTGTATACGTTTCTATGGATGGATGTGTGTGTCGTTAGTTCAGAGGCTGCTTTAAATAGTAATTCATAATTGATGGCTTTGGAAAGTGGGCTTCCACATTTTAGAGAAAGAGTCACCATTACAAGAAAAGAGGCGTACGCATGATAAAGCATATTTTAATTTTGGATAGCATTCTGATAAAATTTTTTTACATTCTGAGACATGATTTGAAAGGCTTCTCATATTGCTCCCATTGCAAATCTGATTGTATATTTGATTGCCTTAGGTTGGGATATGACGAGATAACTAGTTGGCAATCAATTGAGGTGAATTAAACCTCTTGTACATCGACATTTACCACATACCAATCCACTACAACGAGATAGAACAATGCATTCATCTAAACATAAGACGATTGATCTGAAAAATTGTCTTCAAGAAACATGAGCAGACCAAAACAAGCAACCTTGATCAGCTCAATGTATGAGAAACATGTTTGAACTTGGGGACACACTCAGGGAAAAGAGTCATGTAAACATCCACACCTCCTATTTCTTTGCTAGAGGGCACCATGATTAGCAGCCCCTCCACAGGCATATTCGGAGGGAGAAAAGCACAAGGCCCTCCACCACCAAAATCGAGCTCATGAAATTGGAATCTCAACCAGCTATCCACCTCTATATTGGGGCTCAAAGACTGCCCAACCTCTGCTGCTGTAGCCTCCAAACTTTTATCCACTTCATGCCCATCTTTCATCATCTCCCCAAAGTCCACAAATGATTGGAAATACCTCTCATCTATGTTGGCTACTGCATCATGTATGGCCTTGGCCACATCTCCATATTTCATGTCAGTGAGCTCTTTCACTTTGAGTTTGGGGTATGCCCACAAAACTATGTTGCCAAAGTACTCCATCGGCACCGACGGCCGCATCCGGGTCCTGCCGTTGACAGCGACTCGGACTTGGGTAGTGGCGTCGCCGGCGAGCCCTCGGGCGTAGGTCACCTTCTTCCATAGGTGCGTGAGGAGGCACTCAAATGTGCTGAACCGCTGGCCCGGGCAGTCTTTTGCAATGTTTGATTTGAGTTGGGTTATGAAATTGGAGGGGAATGTTACCAACAAGTTGTCAATTGAAGATAAAGAGACAATATTCGAACTTGGGTCAGATGATGGGTTTAAGTTGTCAGGACCCTTGAATTCAATTTCTCTATGGTTGAACTCACAAAAGGGTGGGTTTCTTGGGATTGTAACAGATGGTCTATCATGGAATGGAAGGTGTCCAATGTCTAGGCCACGGACCAACCTGGCCCATGTTACAAAAAAAGCACTCATAGATTGGCCATCACAAACCCGATGATGTGCGGTCTGGCCTATTACCAGACCACCACATGCAAACCGGTTGAGTTGAATTTGGAACAACTCTTTCACACCGTCGATTGGTGGCCGGAAATCCATCAGCTCCGGCGATGGGTCGAGGGGAAGCCGCTCGGCGAGGGTCACGGGTACATCAGCCTCAAGGAGACGGATGCCGGCGCCATTGAGGTGGATGCACTGGCGGCCTTGGTCATCCGCGCTGAGCCGGCCGGCTAGGTGGGGGAAAATGTTGAGGGCCTTGGCCAGCCCCTCTTTCATGGCCTCATTCGAAGGCATCGGCGGTCTGTAGGCATAAATGACGGCGACGTGGAGATCGAAGGCCGCCTTGTCGAAGACTGTGAGGTGCACCATGGCATTGTTGTGGGGGGAGGGAGGGGATGTGGGGAAGGGTTTGAGAATGGCGTTGGTGGTAATCTCAACTGCCATCTTCGGTTGCGTTGAAAGTGCAACTAAGCTCATCCAAACCCAATATTTATAGTTGCTTATAAACTACAACAATATATGTTGAGTATAACGATTGACTTTGTCTATCACCCTATAATATTATTAAACAGAACGATGCATGTATTAGGCGAAAATTATTATAAAAGTTGCCAAATAAAGTTGTTCCTATTACTAACCACGTTATGCATACATAACCAAGGACAAGAAAACGAAGGGTCAAGATGTACACATCATTTACTAGCTTATCCAGCTTGAATGGTCCCAGACTATTGTTTAAAAACTCTTAACTTGAACTCGACTCGGCATGCATTAAAGGAGTTAACTCCAAGTCAATTTATAAAATATAAAATTAGTATATATTACTCATTCCATATTTGAAATTAATAAATCTAAGATTTATATTACTTAAAAATATTGATTTAAAGAATTTTAAAACTACGTCATGGACTTAAATCGTGCATATAAGTACACATAATTGTAAATTGTAATTTTGTGCATGACATGCATGGGAGATTACTGAGTGCTACCGTGTGAACAGATATGCATATTTCGAGAAAACGAAGAATGGGGTCATAGTCTTATCCAGCTACTCAAGAAAATGGACAAAAGCTTGATGACCATGTTCCTTATTTATGTATATATACGAAGGTTTAGTCTGTGGGCCAAAAGAGTCGGAATAAATTCCACTTGTATGGAAAGTTGGTGGAGTCATACCAACTTGGACATATCTGGTTTGAAAACACTAGAGCTTTAGATTAATGATCAATATCTGCTTAAAATTATAAGGTGGATAATATATAAGTGAGGGCTGATCTGTTAGGTAGCTAGATCAGTCCTCTTTGAAAAAAAGGTTTGGTGGTGGCTTTGGTCAAATTAATAAAACAAAACTGTCTAGAGTATACAACAGAGTTGTTGGCATGGTGAATTAAACAAAGTAATATCAATTCAACCTTGAGTATTTTTCCTTTTTTCTGCAAGTATGAAAGCTATCTAATCTAAGTTGAACTTGGGCCGGTAAAGATTTCAGTCACATCGTAACCATAAATAAAATTTCGATTTTTCTATAAAAGCTGTATTTTTAAAAAAAAGATAGTAAAAGATAATGATTTTATCAAAAGATGATTTTTCATGCAATTCCAATGGTGGTTTCCATCAGTCACATTAAGTACACAAAGGTGGCTCGATGAAAAATATAAATGCATTGATAATCTTAATAATTTATAATTTCGATTCTCCTTTTGACTAAAACTCCACCGATACTTATGCATTACATGTCTTAAACTCAGATAAAGGTCGAGTAATAACTTTAGGAAGGCACCACTATCCAAAATTTTATCATTGGTTGTCACATATATTCTAATTTAAAATCCATAATATTCCTAATACTTTTTGCTACCGGGGGAGAAAAAGAATAATTATACTTCATTTTCGCCAAAGATTAAAGTTCACCGTCTCATCACTTTATGGCTCTCATTAGTGTAACTCCTTAGGTGTCTTCATATTGGCAAGAGTTCATAGTTGGTTTAGTTATTTGATTCCCACAAGTAATAAAAATTATTAAAAACTCATATTATTGTTTATGATTCAGCTACGTTGCCGCTATACAGATAAACAAAGTTACATATATATAGTGATTTCAAATCTTGACATTTATATTTATATTTATTTAAAATACCTTTTGCTCGTCCAAGTCGGAAAATTGATGAAAGTAACACATGAGTCAAGATTAGAGTTTACTTTACGATGAGCGAGTCTGACTCCTGTTTTTTTGGATTACGTATTATTCTAATATCCACCTTAATTTCTACTTCAAACCAGAAGTCTTTATATACTGATATCTCTATTACATTTCATTCAATTAAATAGCATTAATCGGAAATTGTAAATTAAAAGGACTTGGCAAAAAAAGTTGTCATGTTGTGGATAGTTTTGTGTTATCAATGAATTTAAACATTATTTGAAGCAATCAATATTGATCAGGTGACCAAATACATAATGCCGGCCACATCATATCTTATAGTTTGTGCAGGTTTTTAATGCTTTCATTGTTATGTGGAATAAAATAGCTCAATTGTGTTTTATGTGATTTAAAAATTAAAGAGGTAGCACTTTGCATGCAAAACCATATTAAAAAAAATATTACAAACGTGATCTTATTTTTCTAAAACGATTATGAAAGTTTTCAACGTTAGAACTTGGAAGAGCATCCAATTAGGCTATCAAACATCTTTAAAAAAATATAACCCAAGTATTTAAATGGTAAATTTGGCCATGCCATGTCAAATACTCTTTACTTTATCAAAATAATCTCTACGTATACTGTTTTCATAATTCTTTTATTATTTGTGCATTGTCAATTCTTAACCCGGATAAAAAAAGGGGACGTTGGCATCAGGAAAGACGCATTAGAAAGGACATATGTAGATTATAAAAAAATTATCATTTATAATTACATAAATTATAATTTAGGATCCATGTCTCCATCAACTTTAAGATATCCGCAAAAGAAATGAAGAAATTGTTTGGTGTTTTGTTGAAGCTTATTATAGTAATTTTGAAAAGACTACCACCATGCAATGAAATAGTCAAATTCAACAAGATGGTTAGCTGAAATGGTCTTTCTTAGCACTTTGATGGAAGTGGAGATCAATAAATTAACTCATACTATATACACAACTTGGATGTTAACAAGCATATATGAATAGGTTAACTTGTGCATGCATTTGCCTTATATTGTTCTTATTTTATTTTTCTTTTAAAAAAAATTGTACGAAGAAGATTAAGATACTGGTTGGGGCCCACAAAGAAAGCCATGAAATTAGTGAAAGTGCATCATTACCAAACTCTATATATTTAATTAATCCATCAAAACTATTGCTGCTCTTATACATAGCAAGCATTGCCCTGCCTCTAGCTAAAATAGTTAATAATTATGCATTAGACAATCCAAATTTACAAATGTCAAAGAGGGATTTGTTAGGAAGTTTGGGGAAATTTATGGAGAATCGAACCGATAAAATATATAATAAGATGTCAATAATGGAAAACGACATGAAATTGACAAGATTTGGCAACGTAGCTACTTCACGATTAATTATCACTAATTGAGATTTAGAACATCGAGAGTTACTCTCAGAAAAAAAATTTACCTTCGAATAAAATGCAGTTTAAGTGCAAAATGCAAAGCTCATGATGTAGCTATTGCACAATCGAGAGTTTCTCCGCAGGAAAAATAATTTACCATCGCATAAAATTTTGTTTCACGTGCAAAATACAAAGCTCTTGAGCAGTTTCTCCCCGTGTAAATCGGACCCAACTTTCTTTGTGACCAATTAGATTCGGTTTAAAAAAAAAATCAGCATCGGTTTAAAACAAATCATTATTTTTGTGTCGGAATCAGCATATTTGATTTGCAGTTACAAAGTTTCAGGCATCGATATCAGCAGCGGCGAATTATACATGTTTGTAATCAACATTGGATAATTGAATATATTATATATTTGATAAAGCATAAAAATGTGAGATTTCAAAGCTAAAGAAAAAAGCCAAAACAAGACTTTAGTGTGTGTGTATATATATATATATAGCATCAGCGGCATCAAATTTTGTTACTGATGTGAATACAAAGTTTTTTGGGACGATATTTTCTGACAAAGTTAGAGAGCTTCACCAACAATTTTTATCACTAATGCCATTTTTCCTTGCAGTGATTATAGTATTTGACAAAGAAGGGTCATAAATAAAAAAATTTTCCCCATGCACTTCGCGGAGCTGTTGAGAAAACTGTTTTTCATAAGTATTACGTCTATTGACTTGTCCTAATCCATGCAATTTCTCTGTGTATTATGATTAGCTAGATCATCTTGTACATGAACTTGTCAAAGACGCCTTTAAGTAATCAGATCAAACAATATATCTTCGTAAAATATTGTAAATTTGCTTTCCATGGTTTTTAGCACTCTAATGTGCCAACCAAGTGCCAACTATGTAGCTTCAAAAAATTAAACAAGTTAAAGTTCATCCATTCATAAGGATTGGGACCAAAGTGATCATAATAATACTTGAAAAGGGTTGAAGAAAAAAAAGGATGGGCAAAGAAATTGAGAAAGAGTTGTTTCGAATCAGTTGCACTTCTGTATGTGTTAGTGTTGGAATTGGAATTGCTCACCTAATCTAATGTTTGCTTATTATTGACAGTTATTTTCCACCAAAATTATGTTGTCATTATAATATGATAAGATTATTGAAGAAATTAAAAAGATGATCAAAGTCAGATTTTTGCTCTTGGATCATGAACTAAAAGGTATGTTTAACCTTACATATATTTTTTATTTTATTACTTATATAAATTAGCACTTTGTGTAATGAGTTAGGTAAAATTTAATTAAAAAATATTTAATTTTGCCTAGTTAATTTTTTGATAAACTAGGCAACATATTCTCCATGTGTGACTTATAGTGTAGATAAATTTTAATTTATAGATTAATTATCAATAAATAATAAGATAGATTATAATAATCTAATATCTTAAATATATATATATATATTAATCAATTTTAAAGAAAACATATCATAAATTATTAAATTATTAGAAGAAAAACTATCATAATTTGATTTTTTATTTTTTATTTTTTGTTGAATTTCAATTTCCTATTTTTAATTAGAGACCAATATTAAGCTCTCTTTTTATTAATATTAAGCAACATGTTGTGCCATGCACGACTTGTATAGTTATATTATGGATAAATTTGTATTTTATAGATAAACTCTCATTGAATAATAAAACAGATTATACTAATTTAATGTATTAGATATATATTCTAATTACTTTTAACTTTGAAGATGAATCCTGATTCAATAAAATGATATATTATAATAATTAAGCTTTTTTATTGTATTTTGATTGACCTAATCTTCTACTTTTAATCAGAGGCCAATATTTATTAGAATTTTTATTCTAATTTTATGTGATCCACATCATTATAGTTTATATATAATTATCTAAATATATTAATTAGTGGTATAATAAAATATAACTATTAATTAGCGATATAATTAATGATAACCACCATAAGGTAGTTATTCATATAAGTTCTTAATGAGTGAAGTTAAATAAAGTATATTTTTTAGAGTTATCACCTTACAATTGCAAGAGATGAGAAGATCTGAAAAGTGTTTGTGAAAATCATCACGACAAGAGGTATAATTTGATTATTATAAATAATAATAAATGATTTATAATATTAAGTTCAACTCTTATTAATAAGAGTAGATAAATAATTGATTGTAAAATATCTTTCTTTCTAAACCAGAGCACAATATTTTATTAGGGGTGCATCGTCGCCCATGCTCGTAGTGACAAACTTGTGTTCAAATGGGAAAAGGCAGGATGAAAAAAAATTAATTTTACAAACTACTTAGTGAACAACCAAATTATTGCTATTGTACATATAACATAATTTTCAATACTAGACTAAATGGGCTGGCCTGGTCCGAACAAAGCCAGGTGCCGAGACCGTTTTAGATTATAGAAACCGTATAGCCGAAGGGAATACACCACACCTAAAATCATCCCAAGCGATGTTTTTTTTTTTGCCAAATATTTTGTAAAATCGTTAAAAACAACATTTTGAGAAATCCGCTAAAAATAATGATATCATGGAAATACCCATTATTTTTGCCAAGTTTTTCGATTGAAAGCTAATTTAATGTATTTGGCATTTAACTAGCATTTGGACATAATGAGACACTACTGATTTGTTAAAGTAATAATATATTTATTTATTATTTGATTTAGTAAAATGCACAGATTCTGGACGTTGAACTATGCATTTGTGAATCCCCTATAAAGCGAGTATGATGCCCGGTATGATATTTAAAAGTTTGAGCTGTAACACTTAATATACTCCTTATCCATTTAGAACATCTAATTGTAGATTACAAATCTTCTGCAAGACCTTAAAGTTTAAAAGGCTACAAGGTTCAATAAGGCGGTGCCATACAAGTAACCATTTCCATTGAAATAGATGGGAATTATAACTCTTGAATGTAATTAGGCCTTATAGTGAAGCCTTACATCATGACCTTCCAGATGATTTTCATCCTTAATCGAATGTGTATCTAAAAGATCAAGCTCTTAAGAAATTGTAGAGTCAATCATATAGAATAATTTAATTTAAAAGGCATGCCAAGTCCCAATATGTGAGTGCCAAAATTTAAATATTGAGTAGTAGTCTGCTTTAAAACTTAGTGTCAATAAAGTTGAAAGATCAAATCAGGCAATAATAGTAGGAACTACAGTAGATAAGATAAGCACCCACTAAATGCCTTCAATGACATTGTTAAAACTTAAGTAATCAATGGCTACTGTAAAACCTGGGTGGTTTGCCATATAATTTTGAGTTGGTTCAGTCTTTACCCAGATCAGGTTGGTTGGGTCCAACCCTTCTTACTGAGGTTCGAATATGTTATATTTTGTATTTATCTGGTCTTGGCATCCTTCGGTGTTTGATACCCTCATTTGGGCACTATACACATGACTTTTTCTTTTCGGTTCAATTAAATATAGTCTACTTAGACATTAGGACCGAGTTATTTGCATGTCTAAATTTCTTGCCGTGTATTTGGAAACTATTTTGGATGATCCGAGCCCTTCTAGGACCTGTGATACGGTTACCAAGGTCGCCCAACCACCCTGAAATGCACTCAATCAGCGCTCAGCGCAGAAGTGCCTTTGCAATTGGCTGTTTTAGAGTTTTCCGGTTTAAGTATGGGTGAAAAGGCACAATACCACCATCGTTACATCAAAACTTAAAATTTCCCTTCCTTTTTGCCTTGGATGCAAAGCGATGGGCCGGTGCTCTTGTGCTCAGCCGCTTGACACTACTTGCGTGTTGATCGGTTCAACTCCACTTCTATTCCGTTTGCTTGGACCGTCAGCTGGCTTTGGCTTGGAAGAGGCCCATTGCAAATGTATTAAGCTGGCGTTCCTGTGCTGGAGACAATTTTTGTCTATAAATATAAGTCAATTTGCTCACATTTCACCCATTACATTCTTTGCTCCGACCTTCCCCTTTCTCCTTGCTACCTCCACTTCCTGCTCAGCTTCTTCCAGCTTTCCCTAGCCCTTTCCAAGTAAGCCAAACTCCTAGGGTGATAGGCATTGGGGTAGGAAGCCCTAAGAAACCTCTCCTTAGAACCGTCTGAGGTAAAGGTATCACATTGCCTCCCTTTCCATGGGTTTTGTATATGTTGCATAACTGTATGTGTGTGTTTGTATTTGTCATGCATTCTTTTCATATGGATTAGCATGTTAGGAGTAGATACGGTTTTGAATCATGTCACTTGCGTTCTCAAATTAATAGTTATGATTTTTACAAGATCCATGTGTATGGTTTTGTACTGTTTCAGTAAATATTTTATTTCTTATGTTGTAGGTCATATTATTGCATGATTGTGGGCTTGTCATGTTGATACGAGGTAGACCTACAAGTTTCATGAAGCATGTGTCATTTGATTTGGCCTGTGCGAGTGTGTATAGGTGCAAAAATTGACAAAAGGTGGTGGCTTTATTATTTCTAGTAGTCTAGCTGTTAATTTTTCTAATTTTTACACTTTGTTTTAGTTGTATTTGAATGCTATCATTTGCAGGTTGTAGTTTAGGATGTTTCTATTTCGTGTGGAAACACCATGCTAAAATAACATCTTTAAAAGGCTGAACAAAACCCCTAATCCTATTGTATGCTTGTTGTGATGTTAATGTGATGTGAGGCTTTGACATTGTCCTCCTTAGTGAGCTTGGTAAAACAACTCAAAAAAATCTATAAAAATTATATAAGGACTCAATAAGTGTCTACTAGTAAATTTTATGTTTAATTAAAAATTGTATATTTGGTTAGTTAATCAAGTTTCTTGAAGTCTATAGGAACCCAAGATGAAACCCTATTTCTCTAACTCTAGATGTAAAATCTGAAAGAATACTTGTTTGGTTGTATAATTACATGAATTTCACTCATCCCTTAGGTTGTGTCCTAGCAACATCACCTTAAAATTTGGAAACCAATGGCTCAATAGATTTCCTAGAAACACCCTGGCCAATGCCTCCCTTTCCCGAGTCCACTCAATCTGAAATAATTAGAGTTTGTTCCCAACATCTTAACCTAATTTTAGTTGACCATGTTTACCATGTTGGCCCATGGGCTAGCATTGCCTAACCCTTTGCATGTTAGGCACATTATTCTGAATTTTAGCACATTCATATACTATTTGTCCCGTTAGAAAAATTGTCTAGTTAGGACCATCGATAAAACCTTAAGTTTGGGATTATTCACTAAGTGTATTTACAATCCTACACTTTAATTATAATTTCCTAATGAAGTTTAACACTTTATTAAGTAAGATAATTAAGTTAATTAAACTCTTTGGTGTTGTACATATGTTGAAGATTTTCCTTGTTTTCCATGTCGATGCAATCTAATTATAATTTGGCTTTCATCTTTTCTTAGGATATGCAGGGTGAGCTTGCCGATGTTAGGACACATAGCTCCACACATTTAGGTTCGTTGGATTTTTTTCTTCATTTCTACTTGACTCCTTGAGTGTTGAGATTTAATCTCGTTTTAGACATAGGGCAACATCAGTAGCATTTTCTCGGATTTCTCCAATGTCAAACAATTTAGCCTAGTTTTCTACAAGAATAATATAATTTCAAGCCTGAGATGTGTGGATAGTTTTTGAAAGCAATGCTCTAGAAACTATCTTATCCAAACCCCTTCGTACTCCTATTATAAGTATATGAGAGTTAACGATTTCTTGAACTTAAAAGTAATGTACAGGTAGTATGAATTGCAATAGTACTTCTTTAAACCTTAAAGTAGTATGAATTGCCGGCGGCCCCCTTGCCGCCGCCCTCCCCC